>QYTT01094788.1:2329-15507 GCA_006980735.1 Dasypogon diadema
TCCAATTTAACTACTCTTTTCAGCTTAACTTCACTCTTTTCAGCTTAACTTCACGGCCTGGCACTCACGCAGCGTAACGACGATCGACTGATGACTATTTGCAGCTTACTGATAACCGCTTTTGGTTGATAAGGGAACATCTGGTAAGTAATTTGTACGGTATTTTCAGAATTTGGGTTTTGTTTTTTTTTTCTTTGTCTTCTCTTTCAGGCGTTCGGATCCCACATAAATAGGTAGAAGAAGGGATCTTTTTAGGATTGGTAAAGGAATTTAAATTTCAAGGAATTACTAGGTAATTAATAATTTTGAAAACTAACTAGACTCACCTTAAGTTAACGTAGAGCTCGGAAAAAAGCAGCGTCGAATTAAACCAATCAAAATCTGAAATGGAGAAAAGGAAGAGTAGTATTTATTTGGTAGATAGCAGGAAATAATTACAGTGTTGTCCTCTGTCTCTCCGGAATCCAATCGCAGATAGTCCTCCACAAAGTCAAAATACAAAAAAAAACCAAATTCAAATCCACCAGCTAACGAAATAAAACCACCCGGATACACGAAATTGTCCGTAACCCGATCCAATCTAAACCGATTCTAGAAATGTATCAAAATACAGGCGGAAGTTGAAAACAGTGGGCTTGAATATTCGAATATAGAAAATGCGCATCGGTACGTGAAGCGGGCCTTTCACTTTGGGAGTAGCATCAAACGAGTGAAGCAGCGTGTTTTCGTGCTGGAAAATTTCTAAAGAAGAAGAGTGCCAAATTTAGTTAAAATAAAAAAAAAACAAAAAAGCATAAAATAAAGAAAAAATAGAAAAATAAAGGAAGAATAGCAAGAAAAGAATCGCCGAGGAATAATTTCGAGGAAGAAGGGAAAATTTACAGAAGAAAGAATTTACCACGTGAGGGACTCGGAGGACTTGAAAGGAGCAAGCGGTAAAAGCCTAAAATTAACCACAGATAAGTACTGCTTTATCTTTTTTAATATTATATTTCCTTAATAAAATTGTCTGGGATTTAAAGAATTTCGTTTCATTGTGTTTTTTTTTGCAACAGCACGCTGCTTAGTTCCGCGACCACATTGGGTTTATTTCATGGAAATATCAGTGATCAAAATATTGTTGTCTGGATAATCTTTAGATGATCGAAGTAGTGTTTTCCGAAAATAAAAGGTTGTTTTCTTGGATTTTTTTTTATCCAATTTTGAGTTCGTGGACTCAGAAGAAAACCACGTGGCGCCTATATAGTTTTGGAGCCTCGATCCACCTTCAGCGCTGGCCGGGAAGTTTACGCGCCACAGAAAGCACGTAAAACAGAAGAAATTCCAAGAAATGTAAAAGTAGTAATCAAAAATATAAGGACTGTTTCGATCTACTTTTCCTTTTATTACATACACAACAAACAAAGCCGTGTAGAGAAATTGCTGTTTCTGTTTCCTGGTTATCATCAATTTTCCAAACACACCCAAACATACCTGCTAAGATACATTCATGTTATTTGCATGTATTACTGATACATTTACAACTGATCGTTTAATGGGGCAGTATGTCCCACTACCTTAAAATAGGAGTAGTGTCTACTCTATTGTTACTAGGTTTTGTAACATTATTAGTCGTCCATCATCATATTGTATACCGTGAATAATCCTAACGTTTTTGGGAATAATCATACCGTGTATTGTCGGTGAATAGTGCAATTAATTTGAGTGAATAAAATGGAACGTTCAAAATTGGATGCCAAAACTCAACCAAAAAAACTCTAAAACGAAAATTCAGGTAGGGCCGACGCATACGATGTATATGCATAAGCCAGCTCCCAACAGGAAGCGATTTTAATTATATCCCAGTAAGAAAAGGGAGAAGAGGTTACGCAGAGAACTAATCTCTAATGCATTACAATTTTGTCAGTATAACCACTTATTGGTAATGCAAAAGGTAACTAGACAGAAAAGACTGTAAAATTAACATGTTCAGGCCTGCATGTTTTCATGTGCGTTTTTCTGGCTTACGTACTTCAAAGAAGAGTGAATCACTTCAAATTTACAGCTAGTTGTGAGAACCGATTTTTGTGCATTCCGTAAGTGATTACTGGTAATGCAGAAGGATCTGATATAGACTCTTCCTATGACATCCATTGTCTGGAATTCTGAGTGTAATTAGTTGCCCCTCAAAAATAATTGGTTCTAGAATTAGTTCTATATACATTACATTTCCCACAGGGATATGAAGCCCTCTCAGATGATGGTTATACATAAAACGCAAATGAAAGTTTTAATAATACTTTTTGGAGAATCGCTACAAAAATTAAGTGGAGCAGAAATTGTTGAAATAGCAAAAGCCGCTTGCAAGGGGAGAACCGGGTGCGCGATGCGGACAAATGTGCAGAAAAATATTCAAAAGTACAGACAATAACAAGGAAGCCAAGATGGAAGAGACATTTTTAATTTTTAATGTTAACACTTACCGGACGGCAATTGATGAATCTGACTTACCCACCGTTATATTAAGGCAATACTGTAATAGAATATGCCGATTGCGTCTGGAACTTGGGTGGTTTAGGTTAGGTTTAATTTTAAATTTTAATTTAGGTTAGGTTTAATTCTAAATTTACTTGCTTTTGTCAAATTTCTTCAATTCTGAATAAGGTTTACGGCACTCTTAGACAATTGCGGACGAGCTCTAATTATCTCTCAAGCAATATGCGTATGAAGCTGGCCAAGGCACTTGTTGTTCCACATTTCGCTTTTGGAAAACTGGTGTTCTGCAGGCTACATTCTCTGTGCTAGAGAGAACTGTCAGTAGCATTCAATGATACCATCTTCTATATTTATGGGCTTCTCGCAATAGCCATGTATCAGAATATGTTGATTCGTTACTTGGCTGTTCCATGGAAACATATGGTGCACGTCGTGAACTCTTATTCCTGTATAAACTAATAAAAGAGAAAAAGCCACCTTAGTTGTTCCAGAAGCTTCAATTTTTGCATTCTAATAGAGGTCGCCAACTTCTTATCCCGGTCCATTCCTCGCGTTTCGGCAATTTAAATATTATAATTTTCTTTTTCTTTTCTTCGCAAATCGTTCTTTTCGCAAATCATATATATCTTTTATTGCTTTTTTTATATTTATTATATAATTTTATATAATATATTATTATATTTTATTCATTAGTTGCTTCTTGAAGTTCTATTTGCTTTTTTTCAATTTACTAGGGCTAAGCTAAAAACCATAGTTAAGACATGAATTTATAATAGTTTCTATCTTTATTTCTCTTATAATATCTTCATTTTCTTCCCTCTTTTCCACTTGTTAATGTAATTTATAGTACGAAAATAAGATTTTTGTTTTTTTTTATTACTAATTCCAAAATCCAATATTGCGGCCCTACCAAGGAGTGGGGGAATATGAGCTATTTTTATTTTATTGGTTAAATAAATATAAAACTACTCCTTACTGAATTTGAGAGCTATACGTTGTTCCCTATTTGAATTATGCCCAATAATCCAAAAATTCAATATGGCCGCCCATTTAAGGAGTAGGGGGATTTGCCCCATTTTCGAACTCAAATCAGAAAATTTTCTGAAAGTAATATAATACCCAAATTTCAACCTTCTAGCTCAATTCGTTCTCGAGTTATCGTTTATACAGACGGATGAACGGACGGACGGACGGACATGCTTAAATCGGTTTTTTTCACATTCTGAGCATATTTATATAAATCATTCTGCTCTAGCATTACTGGTTTTATGCGTTACAAACGTTGGATCAAAACTAATATACCCTGCCTATCATATAGGGTATAAAAATAAGTTGAATATTGATTTAATGATGTTCCAGTGGTTTTGGCATCAATTACATTATGTTTTGTTTTTTGGACTACTTTCCTTACCCTCCCTTTAAGGTTACCAAAAAGATGGATCATAAGATTTGTACTGTGTTTTACTGGATTCATAACAGTCACAAGCTAAGACCTTGAGCTTTTTTCATAAGTGTGGAAAAGGGAAACCACACTTAAAAACACTTGAGTAGCATCATAAAAAGTAATTACGCTTGCTTCTATTAAAATCGAAATCGAATAGTGTTGTTTTGAATTTCAAGTTCGGTACTTTTACCAGTTTATGTTAATAATTCCTTTTCGTAATTTATACATATTTCTTACAAAGATTTATTTGTTCAAAATTAATAAATTTTAAATCTTTTCTGGAAAAAACCAAATTTCCTTTACATGAATTCAGTACCAAATTAACAAAGTATTTTAAAATGCATTTTTTAGGGGTTTGAATTTAAACACGTAATGCATTAT
This sequence comes from Dasypogon diadema, assembly GCA_006980735.1. Taxonomy (NCBI): domain Eukaryota; kingdom Metazoa; phylum Arthropoda; class Insecta; order Diptera; family Asilidae; genus Dasypogon; species Dasypogon diadema. Next base: position 6,630 of record QYTT01094788.1, read on the forward strand.
CAATTGATAAGCTGATGCGTAGAAAAGAATTCTGATATTCTAACCAGTTTTGTGAAAGTTAATGTGCAATCAAAGCAATTTATACATCATCTGAAATATATAACAGATCGTTATCACTCAGTTCTTTCCGTGAAATTACGAACAAGTTTATCTCACAATAATATGCTGCAAAATAAAGCTGGATTTTTAAGTTTCACAGAAGTGAAAGGGTAATAGGCGAATGGGGTTATCGTATGTACGTTTGTATAAAGTTTGTGATTTTTAGGGATCTCTGATTGCAAAGGTCTCTCAAAAATATACCCTTGATAATTTCATATTTACTAATTTAATTCAGATATAGAAAAAAACAATTAAGGCTTACTCAGAACTAGTGCGAGGTTTTAGGCAATCCCAAATCACTGCTGTAAAGCTGAAATTTGTTGGCAGTCAATCAGAACTTCTTGTCTCCTTTAATGTCCGTTTTGCACAAGAACTTCCCATATAATTTTTACTGGAATTTTTCCAACATAATAAGAAAAGAATGGTTTTCGATTATTCCGGTATTCAGTTCAGATAAGGAGGAAGAGACTTCAGTGTGAAACTATCGAAGACATAGGAAATACATCGGTGGCAAAATACTCTTCATAATTGGCAAATCATATTTTTATTAGCGTTTAACACAAAGACGAATTATCCCGATAAAACAATTACTTTATTTATATGATTAAGTTTCTTCGCTTAAACCGATATTTAATTTCTTGATTCCAGACTCCAAATTATCTTATCATTAACTATACTGTTCCGAATTCTGGAATTGCAGTAATTTGAATTTTAATTGCTCCCAAATTTTCGTGAAACTACGTCCAGAAGTAAGAAGCAAAGTTTAGGCCGATTATATTAATACCCTAGATGTAAAGAAGAAAAAAAACGGCTACTTATCCTTACATATTCGAAGCTGATCTGGCTTGTAGTAATTGCATATACTAGAAGACCCCTGTGCAATTGCACAAATTGAAGGTATACGAGTGGCATAACGTTTTTATATTTTCCCTCAATTTGCACCTTAAAGTTCAAGCCTTTTTCCACACCACCCTAAAGGTAAGGCAAGAGGCGCATTTTTTCGGAGGTGTCTCTTGTAGGCCTAAACCTCCCCATGCAAGCAAGCATTAAAAAGATACATGCAAAATATTTTACCATGCAGAATAAAGAGCCATACATAAAGTAAGTTGTGAAAAAATCTATGAAATAACACAACATCATCGTCATCGGCTTAGCCGCGTCAAGCTTGAGAAAACTCTTTAAACATTTGTAAGGTTTATTTCTCATATTGTGCAAAAGGCTACTTTGTCACTGTTGTCTTTTAGGAAATTTTAGTGGCAACAGGCTGACACATTCGTGTTCGTCTGTTTTGTTTTTTAGTTGAAAAAAAGACGAGTTTGGCTAGTCAGAAATACGTAGCCATCAATTCACCGACGTCCTAATCTTTTAAGATTTATAAAAGCCATTGTTTACTCATGTCGAATATATATTGATCAGCCAGAGTCACTCTCAATCTTTCACTTTCAGAAACTTTGCGTTTTTTATATCTCCGGTATAAAAGAAATGAAGTGTTCCATTTAAAAAACGGAAAAACGGAAATAGGCCACGTCCTCTACTCCTTAGTTTGGTCGCCATTTTGAAGTTTTGGATTATTGAACATAATTCGAAAGGGAAGAAATCTATCACTTTCAGAGCTTGTACAGATGAGCTTTATGAGACTCTAAGTCAGAAAAACAACAATAAGCCATGTCCCCCACTCCTTGTCCGGGCCGCCATATTGAATTTCCAGATTATTGAACATAATTCGAACACGAAGCAACTTATCACTCTAAAATTTTGTACATAAGAGTTTTATGAGATGAATTATATTTATATCATATAGGGTATCAAGTAATCAGCCCAGGGCTGATTATATTCACCGTTTGTCAATTTTCGACCATTTTATACACTATTACAATAGAGAGAATTATTCATACTCGGGACGAATAAATTATCAATCGATATTTAGTATACAAATTTTAAGAATTCAAACGTTTGAATTCTTTGAAGAACTACAAAAATTGATTATAGATTGGCCGAGCATTCACTTGGAATAACTAATTTTATCACTAATCTCCGAATATGCCTGATCTTCTGATCATCGATCGTTACAGCATTTAAGCAGTGGAGTTGTGAACGTGATAAGCTGAAATCCTCTGCAAAGTTGTTTAATGCTGACAAAGTTAAGCTGGAGCCGTCGATCTGATAAGCTTAAAAAGCACAGTTGTGTAGTTAAGTTGAGACAAGTCATTTAGTGAAGCTGTTATAAAGCCCTATCCGAGACGTTTCCCGAATGAAACCCTAAGCAGACAATAGAACTTGGAGGAAAATTCTGTACATAAATAATTCCTGCACATATCTTCAAAAAAGTTTAAGTAAAATCAATATTCAACCAACTTTCTTTAATAATAACACGCTTAAAAACATACTTGGTAATTAACAAAATAAAACCTAAATTTGATAAATACAAGACTAGCGGTGTTTACAAAATAAAATGCAAAGATTGTGAAGCTCTATATATCGGAAGAAGAAAAAGAGTCATGAAGACTCGGTTTAAGGAACACATGAACGCAGCCAGATATAATAAACCCACTTCTGAATTAGCTAAACATTTAATAGACACGGGCCATATGACAAATATAAATAAGATTTAATTTTACACCGTGACGGGGGTCCTATACTCGATAATAAGAAATCCTTGAAATTAAGAAAGCTAAAGGGGATGCTAATTTCTTAGTTAACGATCACTTAGATTTTTCAAACAAAAGTCCGCTCTTGGACGATAAATTTATCAGAATGTCATGTTTACAGTAAATTAAGGTTACTACATATATGCATGTAAACTCAATATGTTAGTTGCTGTTCTGATGATGTCCCTAAAATTAAATTCTGCAAATTTCAATGGAGTCTGAGATGATTATTTTGGTAGCACGAAATCCAGATTTTCAGTGGACTTGTTAAGAAAAGCGAAGGAAAATGTTTTAGAATTAAGATAATTAATTTTCTTAGCGTTGTGAGTTCTTAAGGAATTCTGAGCAATTCTAAATTTGTAAGCTGGAATATCAAGTCACGATTAAAAAATTTTTCCTTTAATATTCATAACCGCATTCTGAGCTTAAATGAAAGAATTTGTACAAATTTTCGTGAATTAAAATTTCGTTAGGTCACCACCATACATGACAAATGCCAACAAATTCCTTGATAATCCTTTTTTGTTAATTTGGATAATTTCTTTGGGGTCCAGTCTAAGACCAATTCATTTACGAAACTAATTAAGTTCCCCATGTACATCAACAGGATATATCAACGGTTCCAAAGAAGTCTTCTTGATTTGAACCTGGAACTTGTCTAGTTCCTACGTGTCTTACGATATTTAGAAATAAACTAGAAGTCAAGTTCCGATTCCTCCCAACCCGGGGCTCATATATACGGTAAATATCCAACTGTATCTCTTTATCTTCGCAATAGTTCCTGACTATTCCTTGGTCCACTAAAATACGTTTTTCAACACGATACAATATTGGGTATTGCTAAATTTTGATGGAGAGTAAATATTTGTGCTAAAGGACAAAAATGCTCGCTTTTATGAATTCACGTGATCACGTGGTGTGGTGAATCTTTTATCTTTTAATCCAAAAGGAACTTTATTTTACTTTTCTTTTTTCTTTTGCATATTCCCCCCGTTCAAGGTTGCCTGCTTATTCGAATTCCAATTTCCTTTCCTTTTTGTATCTCTCCCTTCCTTCGCAAAGAAAAAATTTGCTCTTCCTTCCTTGCCAGCCAAATTCGTTTGAAATCACTTTTAGCACCCGATTCATATAATAGTTTAGGGGTTATTTAGAAGAACCCAAAAACTAAACTATTAGTTATTTTAATTTATTTTATTTTATTCATTATATTTGTTTTTAGTCCTTTTTTTGAAGTTTCAGATTTTTTTGTTATTTTGTTCTTCAAAGCTTGATCTTGTTTTATATAAATTTTATTATTTTATTTATTTTTAAAATAAAACTTTGATTATTTTCTTTTTATATGTTTATTATATAAGTATTTTTAATATCGACAAAAATATTTATCTTCGGGTTAAAAAAATATTAATTTGCACTACCCAGATGAACTACATGTCCTCTACCGGAAAAATTAGAATTAATACTCTTAACTAATACAAGGTCTGTTCTTCTACTTTGGGCTAAAAAATTATTTGGCGAAAACTTTATGTGAAGTGGGGGTATAACGTGTCTGAAGTAATAAAACGATTTTGGGGTAAAACTTTATGTCAAATGATTGTGGCAATCTTCTTTAGTTTCTTTTCGCTATTTTCCATAGCCTAATATCTAATTACCTTATCATTTTATTAAATTTTTGCAATTTTAGGCCAAAGTACAATATCAGAACTTTTCTTCTATTAATTTTCCACCGTCGACAAGTAGGCAATAACACTGACAGCCAACTGCATTTGCTATCAAGAATTCGAACTCAGAAAATTTTCCATTATAAAACTTTACGGATGACGTAGTAAAATTTCCCCAGCCCAAAGACTAAGAAAACGCATTTTAGCATAAAGTTTTACAAAGTTTTACAAAACTTTGGGTAGACGAACAGACCTACAATCTTTTTTTACATCAATATTTTTACAAAGTTCGGGTGTCTATATGAGTTTCATGAAAAGTTTTACAAAGTGTCTGTCTCTAAAAACTGATGTAATGAATTTTATGCGCAAAAGCAAAGTGTTCCGAATAAATACATTTCAGACATTGCAGATTACACTGCTGGCTAAAGTTATTTGGTCACTTTAGATTTTCTCTTTTTTTAAAGATTAACAATTTCAGTGAATTTATTTTCTTTTAATTAAATAATAATCTCAAATTCTATAAACGTAAAATGTCATATTTCAAATTCTTATTAATAATTATTTAAAATGAACACGTAGATACACAACCCCCCCGTCAGCAATAGCGTCGAATTTAAAGAAGAAAAGTAACTCTTTTTTTACTTGCATTAGCTTGAGAATGGTAAGTAGTTGTGGGGGAGTGTTGTCGAGCCCTCAGGGCTGCTTTCAGTTATTGGTGTAGGAGCTCTACCATGCCGTTTCCCTGTGTGGGCCGTCGTTCTGATACGATTTGCTCCGAGGAGTTGCGTTAATTGCCTGAAAAGTCGCGACCAAATTGAGAGCCTTAGTCCGTTGTGATTTTTAAAGGCACCCCGAATCGGCAAAGAAATTTTTTTACGGACGTTATTGCGATCGTGGAAGTAAGTGTATCTTTTATAGGATAGGCCTCTGGCCACCTGGTAAAGCGATCGATAATTCTAAGAATGTGGGTAAAATCGTATGTTTGTTCCAATGGTCGACGATATCTAGGTGAATGTGTTCAAATCTGTTGTTTGGTGTGGGAAATTTGTCTTGAGGACTTTTGTTGCGCCGCTGAATCTTTAACCTTTAACACGCTATGCAATTTTCTACCAATTTTTTGATGTGCAGGTTCATTTTGGGCCAAAAGTAACGCGCTGTGACCATCTTACGTGAAGAACGCCTCCTGGACGAGATAGTCCATCCAGCGAGTTAAATACCAGCTTCCTTAGTGGGGCTGGAATGAAGGGTCTTATTTGTCCTGTGGGGACTTCGCACCAAATGGGGTTCGAAAAGGTTGAGATGTATCTTTGTTCCAGTCTGTTCCGTGACTTGTTATCCTCTTTCGTGTGCAGAAGTCTGTTGAGTTCCGCGTCGGGTTGCTGAAGTCTCGAGAGGTTAGTAAGAATGAAATCGACTTCTGGAAGGTTCAGACTCTCTTCCTCAAGTGCTCGTGACAAGGACTCTGCGACGACGTTTTCTGTATCCTTTATGTACCCTATGTCAGATGTAAATTGACTAATAAAGTCCATAGGCCTAGCCTGTCAGGGACTCCTTTGTGTTTTGGAAGATAGCGCCTTCATTAGCGGCTTGTGGTTGGTTAGGACTAGGAAGTCTCTCCCTTCTAAGAAATGCCTGAAATGATTTATTGCTAGAAATACTGCTAACTACTCCCTATCGAACGTTTCGTCGAGACTTAATTTCTTGGAGAAGAACGTAAGGGGTTCCCAAGTATTGCTCTTCTCTGATTGTTCCAATACCGCTCCCACCGCAATACTAGAAGCACCTACGACAAGTCGCAATTTAGCATCTAATGAAGGATGCATAAGCATCGTAGCTGAACACAGAGCTTGCTTCACCCTGTTCACACTCTTTCGTCTAGTCGAACGCTTTGTCTTTACTTTTAAGGAGTTTATTGCAATGATTGCGAATGGGAGTCAGCTTTTCTGCTAGGTTATTAATAAATCGGTGATAATAGTTTGTCATTCCAACAAAGCTTGGTGTTTGCCAGATTGATTTCGGAGAAGGGTAATCGACAATGGCCTTTACTCGCTCTTCGCAAGGTAGAATTCCGCTTGGGCTTATTGTATGCCCTAGAAATTCTACTTGTCGCGCCGCAAAGATGCATTTAGACATCTGTATTCTAGCTCCGAAATTCGTGAGTTTTTGGAAAAGCGTTTCTAAATGTTTTCTATGCTCTTCCATACTACGGCTTGCGACGAGAATGTTGTCTACGTAGACGAATACGGAATCAAGTTCTCTTGTGACCTCGTTGATAAATCTTTGCGCAATCCGAAAGGCATCCGGGTGAATTCGAACATGCCGAAAGATGTCGTGATTGCCGTTTGGAACACGTCCTCTTCCGTGATGGCGATGTTGTGATAGGCCCGTACCAGGTCGATTTTCGAAAAAATTGTGCGTCGTCGAAGGTTCATTGAAAATGCCTGTATATGTGGTCGGGGAGTGTTATTGCATTTAATTTTCGATAATCTCCGCAAGGACGCCAATCCTCTGGATCCTTCTTAGGCAGCATATACAGTGGCGAACATGTTTGAGAGGCAGCTAGCCTGCAAATTCCCAGTTGTAACATGTGCTGAAACTCGGTGCATGCTGCCTTGCATCTGGAGTGGTGTAATTTTCGTGGGTGCGTGAATGGTAGGTAAAGCCTTCTCTACAATGAGCCAACCCTCAAACCATGAACTAACCGTGGTCAGGATTTAGTACTCTATCCATACATCGCGTAAATAAAACATGTCGATGTATGTGTTGGAACAACTTTTGACAGTTCGAAACAATTTCACTCGGGACGGTGTTTTAATTTAAATTTTCACACAAATATTTGACGGTTGTCCCTGACAACTGGCTAACATGATGAACCGGAAATGAACAAAGTTCATTTTTAGTAATAAATTTTCTTTGTTTGACCCTGTTTTGGTTTGTATTTAGAACATGGTTGGCTGACATGTTAACAACTACACTAACAAGAAATTGTGGTCAAACCCACACAAAGGCGCCTATTTCTTTCTTTACGCAAGAGCCAGCGAAAAGTGGATTTTGGTGTGGCCGTGGCAAGTTGAGTGGTTGGTTGGTTCATTGTAGAGTAGGCATTAGGGTCCTTACGTGTTGATGTAATATCTAACGTTATGCTTGACGGGTAGAGAGAAATCCTGGGGCTTGTTAAAGCAGGGAAACGTTTTAGGACTTCAGCGAATTCTCCATCTAAGGTTAAGATTTTTGGGGTCGGGCTTACGACGCTTTGCAATTGGCCCCGCGTTGCCAACTTTGCCGTATTTTCGATTATTCTTTTGTTCTGTAGGACTACTGGTAGACCAAATTTGTTCAGAAAGTCTGCGCGTATGCGCCTAATATTCGTCTATTCACATTGGCCAAAGTGAATGGGCCTACAGATGAACGTCGGAGACCTAAATCTATTTCTAGTAACTTGGTGCCAAATGTCTTAATCTGCGTCCCGTTTGCGGCTGTTAGGTCTAGGATTGGACTCTTGGGAGTGAAAATTTGGGATGTAGGGCAAGGAATCACCGACATGCCGTCGCCTGTATCAATTAGAAAACGCGATTTGGTGTTTGAGCACATGACAAAAAGACGGTATGAATCTATCGACCGATGACTAGCCGCCGAGCTAATCGGTTGAATTAGTTTTCCTGCTGATCTGAGACTCGCGCGCTTGCGTTTAAAGAGTAGGGCCTGCTGCATTTTTGAACCGCCCACCCATATTTTCTATAATACCAGCATATTCCGTTCTTTGAGTTGTTCCGCCTTCGATTCCCCTTGCTTCGATTTTTACCGGTTAACTTTTGAAATGCTCTTCTAAGCTCCGCTACTTTTCTTCGCGTTTGCCTTAGCTCTCCGCGGATGGTATCGGTTTCACTAACAGACTTATCTGCGTCTGGTTTTTTCGGTTATATCGAATTGACCGAATGAGTATGACCTACGTCCTAGACTTTATCTGTGAGTTCGACTTGCTTGTCATATGGCTGATTACTAACCATTGCCAATGGGATAGAAATAATAGAAGGTAACTTCCTAACCCAGAACGAACGAACTATTTCTTTTTCTATTACCGAGATAGAACTGGAGATGGATTGCATGTGTATGTACAGGTCTGATGCTCTTCGATCTCCCGAATCTTCGACTGCAAAGTTTCTCAAGTCTTCGTTGTTGTGACAAGGAATGCCTTTTAATAAGGGCCTCGCGTAGAGTGATGTATTTGCGGAAGGAGCTTGTTTAAGGTCTAAAATTCTATTGATTGTCTCAACCGGCAAGGCAGAGACCGTGTATGCACATTCACTCTCGTATACCAAGAAAGGGCGACGGCGTTTTCTTATCAGACACATCGCGCTTAACTCTTTTAATATCATTCTAGTTTGTATCATTAGTTGTATTTTGTAATCATAGAAAAAAAACTTATATGAAAAGATTCAAATAAAACGTATGCTTAATTAGAGACTGATTTTT
>QYTT01094789.1:0-26399 GCA_006980735.1 Dasypogon diadema
ATGTAAGTATAATCTAAGTCCACTGAAATGTATTTTACTATGATTGTGAAAGTAGACTTAGGTCAATTTCAAAATAAACGGCTCACATGATGCATCCATTAAAACAATTTTTACTAGAAATGGTCATATATAGCGGATAATCGGGATTGAAGCGAATGCAATACACAACATGGAACCCCTATTAGTTCGAAAAGACCATATTACAAAGATGCATTTTTGGGCTTTCGGGAAAACTATAGGGCCATATTTTAGGAAAAATTCCCTAGAGTAAAAAAGCGTGTATAGTACGTTCTTCAAAAGGAGAACCAAAGAAAATTAAACATTAGTCCTGTGTTATATGCGAAAAACACTCTAATAGGTACAGAAGATATGTGCCAAATTTTATGTTGATATAAATATGAGTTATAAATAGGGTTATTGAAGTTCCTTCAGATGTGTGCTTTCTAATATTCAATCCTGGGAAAAAAGTCGGTGACGTGGGGTAGATTTTGCAGAATATTGCCGGTCAACAATCTGTTAAGTTCCACTAAATAAGGAAAAATTTTTAAGATGAAAATAACTACCGAAGTTTGAGCTTTTAAAAAATGCAAGTGCTTTAATTTCGACGGTAAGGCCAACTTACCATGACTGTGGCATTTATCAGCTTGTAAATTGATATAAATGAATTTGATAAAATGGTAAAAGGAGTGTATATGATTAGTCCTAAGTTGTTATGTTAGCAGTATTATTTGTTTAAAATATTTTTCCTGTTGCTTTATGAACATTTATTTCCTAATAGAATAGTTTTATTACTTGACTTCAGCTTAATCCATTTTTTAAGGCATTACCTAAGCTATTTGACCTAAGCTGCTTTTCTGTCTCTTTTTTACTTGATGAAGTTCTACCCATGGGATTCTAAGGGTTCAAGTATTTTGTACATAATCCTTGGCAAATTCATTTTCCTTGTTTAAGTATTTATTACATGGTAATGAATTAAAGATTCGAAACTATGGAAGCAAAAACAAAGATGATTAAATAAAAAGGTTGAAGCTATCAGCCTTTTTCTTTGTAGACTTAGAAAATAATTAGTGTACAACTAATGGAACATACGAACATACCTAAAATATAGAGGTTCATAGTCCAGGCTATATGTAGAGGATGAGAAAATTCAATTTAATATCCTAAAGAAGATATGTATATCCTTTATATTTTTTTATCAATTCCTAGGCTAAGAACCCAGGTTTAATAAGCTCATGAAAAGAAAATAATGCAAAAAAAAATAAAAACCAAGTGCTAAACATAATTAATCTACAATCTATGAAACGAAATTAAAAATACAAAAGGATTATGTTGGGTTAATAGTAAAAGTGCTCTTTGCTTGAAATTTTTCAGATGTGGACCTTTAAAGGTAAGTTATTCCAACCTCTGACACCATATACGAAAAATGTCTGGGCGCTGAGAGTCAGACGAAAACCAGGAATTCTTAATTGCGATGAAAGAAATTTAATATTACAATATCACGAAGGTAAAGATGAGCCAAGTGGTTGATAATTTTATACATCATGACACAAAAACGTGAAGTACTTCATTAAGTCCACATCCCAGCAGTAAATTCGTCCCAAATGTAGTCAAATATACACAGTCCGCATATATATATCTTCATTGAATTTTTTTATGTTTTCATCATGATTATAAAAATAGTTGAACGTCATCAGCATATAGAAAGATCGAACAATGGGAGGGCACTAACACAATATCATTAATATAAAGGCTAAATAATATGGGTCCTAATATTAAACCCTGTGGTACACCTGATATAATTGGCTGTAATCTAGATTGACATGTATTTAATGCACTTATTTGACTTCTGCTATTTAAATATGAAAAAATGAGTTTGGTTGAGTGGTCTATTGCGATATAGAATCCGGTAATCAACCGAATCAAGTGCTTTGAGAAAACTATGAAACAGTAGACTGTCGTCTCTTAATATTTTGTCTTACAGATTCAACTAAGTAAACTAAAGCAGAAATCATACTATGATTAGTGCGAAATCCCGATTGTTGTCTCTAACTTGAAAACACTCTCTACAATAAGAGTAGGATGTTTTCAGCCCAAGACTGTATCACAAAAATTTGTCATTAAATAATTCGGTTTTCTTGAAATAATTATAATGGAGCTTAGCACTTCATAATAGTCTTCAAATTAAATTACAGGTTTAAATAAAGTCAGATGGACCAGATCACCATTTTTCTGATACATTATTCATGGAACTAAGAACTAATTATTGTAATTCCAATTTATATGTAAATTGTTAATGCAACCTTAAATAAACCTTATTTTACATTTCCAGCTTCTTTTTGAAGTTTAAATAGTGCCATCGTTCTTTAAAGGGAAAGGAGGAAATTTCTCTTAAAGTGTGTGCTGGGTAAGCTGCATAGCTTTTCTGAAGACTTCCTCGTGTATAGTTACCAATTGTTTGCACATCGTATTGTTAAGTAACGTCAGTGCTGTAATAAGCTTGATTTAATATGTTTTTGGAAAAAAATTTCGGAAGTGATTAACTTTTTGTTTTCTTATTGCGATGTTTCCTTGCTGTGGCTGATACACGAAGACTATGTGATTTAGTTTGATCGTGATTCAGAGTTTTTGCATGAATGACGGAGATACGTTGAAAATGTTTCATATTCTTAGATATTGATCCATTTTTTATTAATTTCAGTCAACAATTCTCTCTTTTGAAATCCTACAGAAAAGAAAAAAACTACCTCTGATTATAGATACCTGAATAAATAGCATAGCAGAAAAGTGTTTATTCACTCCTGGAAAATGTCATCAATACCATGTGTTCATGTTACCACGACAATTGGATCATAGCTTCTTCAGGTTTCCGGGGCTGTTGTTTTGTTAATTAGTTTTTTGCTGTTTACACTGATGAATAGAAGTTACAGAAGATTTTTCTGCTTAATAAAAATGGGGTTTTTATTCGAGAAATAATATCTCTTTTTCAATTAATTTAATCGAAATTGTAACATATTTTCTAAGCGGAAGGTTACACACATTGTAGTGTTATAGTATATTTGTATAACAAACGCAGTTCGGCCTAGAAATGTTGACCTCAGAATGTATGACAATAAATCGATAAACTTAGCAAAAAGTGATTTTACACAATGCCGATTAATTATTAATGGGTCAGTTTTGTTAGTATAAAATATTGTTGGAAGATGACTTACCCCAAGAAACCTAGAAAAGAAGAAAAGATACAATTAGAAAGACGAATCGCTAGTTGGAACATTAAAAGACTTCACAGACTTCACTTAAAGACCACAAACACAATTGTCACACATAGACAACAACTAAAGACAGGAACGAACAATTTTTCACAAAAGGACACTTTACAATCATTGTGAATACACTAAAATTGGTAATCATTTTGTACACTAATTTGTACACTAGATGTCAGTATAATTACTTTTGTAGAAGCTTTGTAACTCTCGAAATTCGCACTTCCGTAATGTATAAAAAGCCGCGGCCATGTTTGTTAAGTTCTCTTTTTGCCGATGTTAGTTACTAGTAAAACACGTGAAGTAAAAACCTTTGTAAAACGAGTAAAGAAATTTTTTTTACCACTCTATAACGCGCGCACCACCACTCCACATATTTATACCAAAGCCGAAGCAACACCCCACACCCGAATAGACACGGGACAGTCGTGCGTGTCGCACTGATGATTCACCTGGCGGAACACTCACGTTAAAACCACGTAACTTGCCAGCTGCGGTACATAACCAACAACACCTAACACAGAGCCGCAAAAACTTTGTATGCAATACGCCAAGGACACGGTAGCGCCCTATGGTCAGGTATTTAGACCGCACACACAGGTATTTATTTTTCTCAGTTACCTTATACTGCATATGCCCGATTTTGACACTCAACATCACACACATATCGTCGTGCATAGATAGCCATCCACATAAGGTCTCACATCCTAATCGTGCAACTCACCTGTAAGGATCCTATGTGACCTGAGCCAACACCAACACCTGGCCATATCGTGCGCCCCATTTCGCGTCACTACACCAGCAAGTAGAAATATAGGTAACCGTCACGTCTCACAACCTGAACACGAACGAACACCACCTGAACACGAACAGAAACGCGGAAACTTTGACCTTCCCGGCATCACAATTTTTCGAGGCCCTTGAGCTAGCGATCTGGAAATCCCGCTCGGCCAGATATAAACAAATTCGCCTTATCAGTAGCTGTATTTTATTTTGCTACAATATTCTATAATCTACAGATGAATTTCGATAAAATTACACTACATCTAGAAAAATAATATCAACGGATTGACAACCTTGCTGCAAAAGTGATAACTCAATTTTTTGCCAAAACGACATTGCTTAGTGTAAAAATAATGCGAATAAATACAATACAGAGAATCCTAGAGCATTGTTGGTATTATCCCTTAGGGTTTATTATGGCAAAAAGGAGATAATCCCGAAAGTTTCGCTAGTTAAATCGCAGTAAATATTGCGAACACTTAGTAATTTCTTCTCAATCTTTAAGGATTACACATGTAGTAAACATTCTGACATTCAATGTGGTAGCTCAACTAATACGCCCTTATTTTTAAGTTTCTCTTTTCAAAAATTGCAGATGCTATCTGCAGTAATCAACGTCGATCCCGTTCATAGTGTATAAACGGGACAGACGTTATATGCCTCCAAAAAAGTTGAAATTTGGTCAAGTTCTGCGTTCAGCTAAACGATATGTGCCACAAACTGACATATCTGATACTACCAGCAGCTCAAGTGACGACACGAAAGTTTCAGACGACGATGGTAATGAATAAGTGAATCGTGATGCAAATCCAATTTTACAAGCACAGCTAAAATATATTTTAGAGGATTTAAATTACACTTACATTTCTATATTTGCTAAAATTGAAAAATGTGATTTGAACCAGTCTCAAAATAATCGAGCTGTCATACTCAGAAAAAGACAACTTAAAAATGATGGTTTATTCTACATTGAATTGAAAATTTTCTTGTTAATTTTGTTAAAGGAATTTGTTGCTTTCAGTTTCGGTTAAAATTCATGAATATGGTGTTTGAAAAAATGTATTTCACATTTTGTTTTTCTTAAAAGTAAAGACCTTAACATTTTTTTTTCGAAATATATTATAATTTGGATAAGACGTAAAAAATATTTGTAAAAAATTTTCACTAAGTTCCTAGAAAGGGATAACCTGCAATTGTGGAATCGTATCACCTGTTGAAACTCTTTGATATGGCGTACCTGTAATAAGATAACCCAACCTAGTACACATACACCAAACTCTTCAGCAAAATCCAATTGGTTTTCCTTGAATGTGTTGCTTGGTACTATGTCGTCCGAAGTATGGGTCTTGCTTTGACAAATTTTTCAGATGAATCCGAGTGATTATTATCACAAACATGAAAAAAGTGCAGAATTCCATCTAAGCAGCAATTTCTTCACATTAAACCTTCTATTACTTGACGATAAATATCTTCCCCTGTATCCCAAAATAAACGGTGTCTTTTTGGTGTTAAGTAACCGCTTGTCAATAAAATACCAATAATAGCATGCATTTCACCTTTTTTTTAGACGAAAAGATTGATTTCCCCAGAACATTTCATATTATTTGCAACTCTGAACTAGATCCACCAATTCATCGAACTTAATATCTAACTCAGTTACTTCGTCAACGTATGATTTAGTTAAACTCCCAGCAACAACTGGAAGAAAAAAGGTTTCTAATAAATCATGATGCAAGGTTTCTAATTAATCATACACTGAGATATGCTAACTGCATAGCGACCAATCATAAAATCGCTCTAAATGGTTATTAATCTGAGTTTATGAGTCCAATTAATCAGATTCCAGGGACAGTCTGGCGAAGTATCGCGGACAAAGTTGCCTCCGAACCGATGGCCGTATTACGAAAGTAAGTCGATCCCGAAATTAGGGATAAAAGTGTTGTGGTAAAACACTCGTTAGAATGCGAGCACTTGGAAATACTTCGCCCTCCTTACCAGGTGAGGGAGTCCTAAGTCACCCGCAGAAACTTGTGCACAGACAGTGCTCTCGACAAAAGGCACAGGCCACACTTATCTGGAGCGACCTCAAGAATTCCTTTCCAGGAGCGCCTTCAATCAAGATGTGGAAAATGGATAATATCGCCACATAATTGAGCATGAATGCTCTCCTTTAGCGAAAGGGGGGAGACTCGTTTCCCTCGAACCTTAATGCGGTTACATGTGACAGTATCGTGACCGTTACTAACGCCTAGATACTTTTGGCAAGTATCAGTCCACTAGATACCCAGAGAAGCAGTAGAAAGGCATCCGTACGCCCTCGCCATGGCCTGCACCATACGCCTCGGCTTATAGCCCGACCTATTTAAAACCTTCGTCGCGCACCAAGAAGAGGAACATGTTGTCAGCGTCTGCATAATATCCCGACCAGATGGGAGGGGAGATGGTACCTCTCCCTGATGTTTAGTCAGCGCTGATGAAGCTCCGTAGAGACCCTTAGCAATCCCGATAAATCTGGGTGGGAACCCAGACGGGAGCGGACAGAAAGTACACGTGACTGACGTTGTGAACAGCTTTGTACTGGTCCAGAGAGACCGTCGCCATTGACAAGTTGCATCAGTTGCAGTAGTCAACTAGGTGTTTGGCTACAGCAATGTTATCGTGATTACTCTAACCGGGGGCACAGCGCGATCGATGATATCATCGAGCGTAATGTCGATCTAATTGTTTTTCAGATGATTTTATAGTCCACATTGCGAAGGTCTCTAGTTTTCTATCCTCCCTTCTTCGGTATCAGGCGCATCAGAGACCGCCGCTAGGTAAGGGGAAAATCTGTGAGCTCGTCTTCTGCAGAAATGAAGACCTCCAACAGATCAGAAGCTATAAAGTACTCAGAAGTCAGGCTATCATGTTTTGGGTGAGCAGAACACCACTTCCTTCGACAAGTTCGACGCCCGGTATCTGCTAGAACTGAAACTCGACTCGATGACAATGATTCCACTACTTGATAAAGTCCGAAAAGTCTCCTTTTCTTCCTGCCAACGGTGTCACAAACTTGTTAGTTCCTCTTTGAATTGGTCTGACCTCAACAAATTATTGTTAAAGATCCAGTACGAAGTTCGCTTTTCGACTACAGTACTGGTCGCCACTACCATGAAATGATCGCTTATTGAGCAAACCTTACGGGCGACACCAGTTTAAGTGGCAAAGATCGACTGAGAAACGTAGCTCTGCTTTATAAATAATAATATCTCATAATAATATGATATTTTCAGTAAAGAAGCGAAACTTTGCTGGTAGCAATTCCATAACTATATGCCGTTCAAGAGCATTTTTGAAATACGTTGTTATTGCAACAGTTTGAATATTTTGCTAAATGAACTTGATTGACAAGCAAAAAGTGAATTTATCTAAATTTTCATATTATTTAGTTCTTGACTAATTAATAGAATTAAAAAATAATTAAATAACGATTATAACTTTTAATAAGCCTTAAAAATTGTAAAGTGGAAACAAAACGAGATTCGAGCAAATTCTATTTTCCATTATATTATATATTTTCTATTTTCTTGCACTTGTTTACAAATTGGTAATAAGAAGTGAAAAAACGAAAACGTTTGAAATATCTATCTGCAAAGGACAGGACTTTATAACGCACTCATTTACATTTTAATGCATAAAAATATTTGGTTTTATCTACGAATGCTTCACTACATCAAGTTACATTACCCAAAATAATGCTTTTTATAGTTTTTGATTAATTCCTTCATGTTATGACTATGATCACAAAGCTTAACGTGTGCGTGTTTAAGTTTAACCTGAAAAGTTATTTGTTCATAAAAATGCAAATCCAATTTTGTTATCCTTAAAAATTCATGCATTATTTACGAGAGTACAACACGTATAACGTATATGATAATCCTATATTGCACTTTCATAAATCACATAACACTTAGAAAGCCCTTTGTGTCATAAGCTGGGACAAATTGCTCTTTTAAAATTTATGGTCATATGGAGATTTAATTTAATGTTACTTGCAAATAAGCAGACGAATGCAAATCTCGTATAGGATGTCACTGAAGATTGTTAAGGGTATAGTGATACACGTAATAGTTATTTGCGATAAGTGCTTACAATTTGTGAGTGTTTTTATTTAACTAATTGGTTTTTCATTTATTTTTCCAAAGAGACCACTTTTAATATTCAGCAAGAATATTTAAAAAAAAATTTATTTCGTCTTCTTTTGTATAAATCAAAGAAAAGGACATCACAGTATTTCAATAATACCCGCTAGATGCCTGAATATAGGCCGATGGAGAATTCGAAAGCCTTGGAGCATCCTTTGACAGAGACTTCATTGTGGAAAACAGTGGCTTTTACAGTTCAGGAACAACTATCGAAGCTCTATCAATTAAAAATGTTCTGGCATCAAGGCAATTAAGTCCTCCGGGTCGCCCGTTAAAAGTTATATTGGCCTTGAATTAAGACGAGCCTTAATATGTCTTATACAAGATGACCATCTTTTTAACATAAAGGACAGTGCTTTCTATGACGCGGCGCAGGTGATGTTTCATATACCTGACTCCTGATTACCATATTCCACCAACATTTGAAGAAGCAAATGTGATAAAATGCCATTCTATCCTTGTTCAAGGTTTCACAAACTAATCTAATCGCTGTTGTAGTGACGAGGCCAATATAATCCACACCGGCTCGTTCGCACGGCTTTGACGCGGTAACTCTTTGTAATGGAATCACACCCATCATTGTTGTATTGTGTTCAGTTGAAATACTAATTATCTTATTTATCTCTTGAATTTTTAATCGACAGTCCTCTGAAACGATATCATGAATTTTATTCACCATTTCTTCAGTTCTGATCTCATTTAGACGTCCGAAACGCTCATCATCATTCGTCGTCGTAGATTTCCAAGGGAAATATTAATATTAGATTTAAATTTTACTAAAGCTTTTGACACTGTGGACCACAGACTTCTACTTCAGAAGCTTTCTACAATATTTAGCTCTAGTTCCGGTCGGAGTCAATGAGTTCGAATCAATGATGTAAAGTCAACAGCTCTGTGTCTCTTGCGCGGCGTACTGCAAGGATCGATACTGGGCCCACCACTTTTTTTGTCCCTTTAGATGATGTACAACTCTATTGTAAAAATTTATTTAAGTATAAGTAGAGATCGGGTTGATCAAGAATTACATCGCTCTCATCAATTGTGTGATAGAGAGAGCTTAATTGGAAGATCTGAGCACAACTGGCTGTTACTATACTCAGCGAAATCGCAGTCTATTACCTTCTAAGGCGGCTCAATCTCTAATATTAACATTCTGCAAATGATCTTAAACAGAGTTGCCTTATCAACATGTAAAAAATTGTCCAATCTTGGAATTGCTTTAAATCAGAATAT
Organism: Dasypogon diadema; assembly: GCA_006980735.1. Lineage (NCBI taxonomy): Eukaryota > Metazoa > Arthropoda > Insecta > Diptera > Asilidae > Dasypogon > Dasypogon diadema. Next base: position 9,461 of record QYTT01094789.1, read on the forward strand.
GACGTGCTATGACAATGCGAAGTTAATGGTTGGTAAAATCTACAATGGGCTTTGTAGGCTTTGGCTATCGGCGAATGATATCTATCTACTTGATTTTACATGTGCTGGATAGTGACTATGTTTGAAGGACTAATTTTGCACTCAATGACTGTATTTGATTTATTTTTAGCTTGCCGTAGTATCATCATATTTCGCTATATGGGTTTCATTTATTTGATTGTTTGATTTCTTCTTATCTAAAGCATAGGTTCTTGATATTTTTATATAAACTATTAAACTGGAGGGGGATATCTGAGAAAATTTCTTTATTCAACTTTCTTTGCACCGGTACAGGAACTTTTTATAAGTTAGTTATGGAGAGTTCTTACGTTCTTATCCTGTTCTGACTAGAACTCAGACCGTGAACTCCCGCAGTGCAGTTAGAAAATTAATGAAAACTCATATAGAATAATTATTTTACATTTTAGATCTCTTTCTAGAATTTTCCGTAATTTAACTTTAAACTTTAACGTAGAATATTTTTGGATTTTTTCTGTAGTAATAATTGGTACGTTCTAGTACTTTACATACTAACTGTACTTTAGAAAAATTATAAATCTTGTGTACATCGTTCGAAATAAAGTTATTATTATTATAAAACTCAGTGAACAGGTGACGAAGCAGAGTATCTGTAATGCTTCGTTAGATTCCCTTCTGTTTTCTTTATATATATATCACATTATATATATCACGTCTGCAAACTTTCTTCTCTCTGAGCGCGGGTTCGATTCCTGCAAAAGACGCATCTGTGTAGCACTGGTTGAGACAATTCTATTGATGAGAGTTTTACTTGTGAAGCCACTGGGATGTTGCAAAAGAAAATTTCCATGTTAAAAATTGTGGCTTACTTCCTGCAACATTTGTCAGGTTAAAATTTTCCAACTTCTTCTTCCCTAAAATTTCCTTCCGCCTAAACTGTATACCATATGCATCATAGCGTTGTTTCGAGCTTACAATTAGGACGCCGTCTGTTATCAAAATCGGTGCGTTTCAAATGTCCCTCGTAACCCTACATCTGACAACCAAAATCCTACTGTAATATGAACTTTTATGATTTTTTGTTGAACAAGACAATTATTTTAGTGCAAATCAAGAAAAAATTCTCATATTTCACTTAGTCTGCGAACACTGCTAACACTCGTTATATACGTCGTCATTTACTCATTACTCTACAACAACCCTAGTTTACTCCTCCAAATTCCCTTCTCTGGAAAATGCTGTACTTTTGCATTTTAGCACATCTACTTAAATTTAGCTACATGATAAATAGATAAGAAAAATTATCGAAATTTCTTACAAATTTTTAAAAACGCTTATCATATCATATTTTTTGTTACTTAAAAATCTCCGAGAAAGACTCCTTTAATTTCCCGATGGAATTTTTTGTTATAAAATTTTTATTCTAATTTTATCGAGCGGAAGTCTCCGAAAGCAGAGTATACAATACTTTTAAATAATTTAGAAGCAATTACTTTTCATTTCATCCTACACAAAGATCTTCTTACTCGCCTTCTTCTGGTATAGCAGGATTTTTCAATTTTACTCGGATGAAATTAGATTTGTTCACATATTATTTTGTATGCTATAATTTAAAATAATCCCTTAGCAATTCAATTCTTAGTTCTATTTTCTGATGTATGCTACTTTGTGATGCTTTAAAATACATAACAAAAGAAGACTTGTCGATTTAACTTTCCTACCCTAAACATGGTTAACTACCTCACAATATCTCAAGTTCTGGATTTGTGTGGTACTGATACACATCTTGACATACTTCCAACGAATGTCATTATATCGGTCTCTGCATTACTTGACATGCCGAAATCAAATTAATGCAAATGGGCCCTATACCACATATCTTACCAAAAGGCGTTGCTCTCAATAACTTTAATTATTTTACATAGTATACACATCTACAATGGATTATAATCCAGAGCTTTCCAGAGCTCAGTTCTAAAGTCAATTTCAATTTCCTGAGAAAAACCAGAAAATTATTTATAAAACTAAATAAGGCAATTTCCGGAGAACGAAACCACTTCTATGAGAATAAAATCTAAGTGGCAATGGCAAGGTTAATTTGTATCAAAAAGTCAATACTATTTTAACCTATTGAGAAAAACGAAATGCTATAAAATTGAAAAGTGGAATAAACGCGTCTTTATCTTTTCGAGCTCTATTTGAATTTGAAATAGGTTCTCGCACGTTTCTCGTAGAATTCTAGAATTGAATTATTGTTTTTATGTGGCTTCGTTGCATGGTGAAAAGATGATTGAGTTGTTGACATATAAAAACGGTTTTTCAGGAGTTTCTGATAGGATAACAGTGTGAATTCTTCTCAAGTTATTGGTTCTCTCTGTTTAAATTTGAATTTTTATTTAAGAATAATTTAATATAGGGAGACGAATTTTGCCATTTCAATTTTACAAATAGAAAATGCACAGTCGATGTAAATACACACTTTGTTACACTTAGAGAGGGTTAGCTTCTGGAAGAATTGTATATTCCCACAGTATTTACAAGTAAATTTCCGTAGGTTGTGGTCGAAAAACTGCTGTAAGTGTCTTACATTAATAAAATTGCAATTTTTTCCGCTAAAACGAATTTTAAAACAGATAATATTTCAGAAAGTGTTCAATGGTAGAGACATAATCCACGAAATTGTAAGAAGACAAAGACTATCTGAATATCCTAACAGAAGCAAAAACTTTTGCATGGTTCTGAGGATGTACAAAATAATTAAAGTTTTTCCCATACACTGGCACTAATTCATAATAGGGATGCATATAACGCAAAAGTATTACCTGTTGATATCACCAAAACTTCGTACTAGCCATCCGGTATCTAGGAGACTAAAAACGAGTAATTACCAAGTAATTATTAGCTCTGTAGAAACTTTTTTCTCCGAAACACAAGTCTGAACAGAAGGGAATATGAGGGTACTTAGAGTCTTTAGGCCAAAAGTGCTTCGGTCTATTTGTGGTGGTGTCTAAGACAGTGAATTCTGCATTACGCTGATATTAACGTTTTCTGATATCTTACTCTTTGCATTACCATGTCAATGATGCCAGCGACTTCGATTATTCTTCGATAAAATTATTCAATACCGTCTTCGGCAATGCGAATGGCTCAATATCCGACTAGGTTATCATTTTAGTTCACCGTAGTCACTTTTAACTCCGACTGCCACTATCAAAATCTGTTGGGAATGTGCTCATTACTTCATTAATGAATGTTAACATTGCGATTTCATTGAAAAATAATGCATTAGTCTTTGATACACTACTTTTACATTGTGCTTCTTTGTCCTAATAACCGTTCGAGAGCCTTCGCCGAGAACTTAGAAACAAATAGAAAGAAAGAAGAAAAAGAAAATTTCTTTGGTACAATACCCCCTGCATTAATCTATTATTAACAATTTCTGTTATCTTACCCTTTTGCATTACCATGTCATTGCTGTTGAAAAATACTAACTTGCGTACTCACTTGTTTACAAACCATGGGCTTGCATATTTGACGGTAGCCTTGAAGATGATTTTTGATCGTCAATAAAAATACAACTTCAAATCGTTTTATAAATAGAACTTCCTGCTGATACTATTTCCGTCTTCTCAGTAGGAAATCGGGGCATTAATGAGCACGATAATGAGCAATTTCAGCGAAGAGCAGCAAAAGCCGTAGGCAGCACTGAAATCGTAATGCCAAGGTTAAGGTAACAAAAAACAAAATGCAATGGCAATAAAAACTGAACGCATCGTAATCAATTTCTGCTTTGACAGCCAGCAGGATATGGAGCCACTGAAGAACAATAGATGTCGTTGATGCCAAAGCTCAGGGGATACCCTATGATGCTAAGCACAGCCTTGGCAAGAAGGAAAATGGGGATGTTAAATAAAAGGAAATTACGAAGACCAGTGTAAATATTGCCTATAGTCGGTAGGGAAGACATAAGATGGTAATCTGTACTACATTTGTTTCGTTCTGCTCAAGAAGGACTCTCGAAACTTCACTGTTCTGCTAGGTCTTGTTATGATGACGAAAGGGTGAAGATGACTCGATGCGCGTGTATTACGCTTTGGGATAAAATTACAAGGAATCGGACCAGAGATTTCATAAGTACATTGCCCATTATAGTAGCGATAAAAGAGCGTTAGGTATGAAACATTACATCGATGCTCCAGGGAATCGATTGTAAAAATTTCGCTCTGAATCGGAGTGAAATAATTTTTCACCGAAAAGATTTCATTAAGAGATCTTTATCAAGGAGCGAAATTTTTAACTCTTTTTTACCGGGTTAAACCTTAAGATATCTTTTCACGCTAGTTTAGTGGTTCTTTAACTGATTTAACAGTTTTAACTATAGCTATAGGTATACCTTCCGTGATACCTTCCGCAGCCCCCACCCTTCCCTATTCCATCCTTCTCCTACTCTGATCTTACTGCCCTCATTATTCATATTATTATGCAACTCCATCAATGTGGGTGTGAATGAAAAGATCTCGATGACTGGGATTGATTAATCCCTTTCTCCTTCCTTCGCCTAAAAGCTGTAAAATTTTCATTATTTTAACGAACTCCACTAATATTGATATTCATGGAGTATGCCTCGGCAAGCAGGCAATACTAGGAGCGATGTCCTTTCCGGACCAAAAGGGAAGAAAATTTGCTAATCGGAAAACACAAGCTTTCTAAGCTATAAGTTCGATAACGTAGCAATTTTTTACCTCCAGGACGAAGAGGGGCTTCTTCAGAACCAGAAAGGACGAAAAAAGTATTATCGGAAACACGGTGAGTTTTCAACACAAGCTTTTTGGTCCTGAAAGAGACGGGAAAGGTTCTGTTCAGAAAACTCAAGTTTTCTATGTTAGGATTTCGAAAACATTCAGTCATTTTCACCTTAAGAAGGAGGAAGATCCTTTCCATGATTAGGAAATTATGGTTATTTTTCAGAAGAAGAAGGATGTATAAAAAAAGCAGGGAGAAGGTTTCATTTTAAATTTTGAAACCTATAGTCCTTCATTTAGATCAGTGTGTATGACGACCTAGAAACATAAAATGGATTTGAAATCGAGTGCCTAAAACCTTTTCATAAACATGCAATTTTGTTTTTTAAGAGAATTTGGTCCAAAGGATTAAAAAACTGCTAACAAGAAGGGGAAGGATAGCAGAGAAAAGAATAATATTTCAAGTTTGCCTCTTATAAAAGCAACAATAACCAAAAAACACAACATGTTCCTGGGGCTAATCTTTGTTAATTTAATTCATCGAGAATTTTATAATCAAGGTCGACATGTTTCGTTCATTCTGGAATAGAAATCTTCTTGGGAGAAAAATAAATATCCTTCAATGATTTCTATTTTCTTGAGATCGATATATTTATCAGGGCATGTTTTTTAATACAAAAAAGATATAATCAAGGGATAAAAAAATACTCTCGTAGAAAGATAATAATCAGTTGATGGTGGAATGACGAAAAGTTATATCGTTCCGAAGCCCTGTTTTGGACCTGATATCGTGTTCACTTAATAAAGTTTTAGGTTTTCATCCTTCTCTAATTATTTTGATGTAAAGTTTCTTGAATAATTATTTTATTTGTGTTTCGTTGGATGTTGTCGTCTTTATTTTTTGAATAATTATTTAATGCCGTCTGCCACAAGACTCCATACTCCTCCCCACTTTATATTTACTTTTTCATATTCTTTTCATTATATTTTTGTTGATTTCTAAAGATACAATGACGATAACTTTCAAGATCCATATTCTCTTTGTATTTTTCAACATTATTTCTATCGAAATTGTTCTAAAGAAATTTTCGGATTAGTTCTTCGTAGGTGTTGCAGCCGTGTATTTAAATATATATATGCTCTTTTCTCTTTATTTATACTTAAATAAATAAAATCAACAAAATACATTTTAATAATGTAACAACTTTTTGGAAATGTGGAGGTCAGGAAATTCTAATCATTTTGCAAGGCACATGGAAATTTCGCCTAACTCGACACTTTTTAAATAACATAAAGATAGGATAAAACTTTTAAAATAAGATAAATCTGATAAGATTTACAACTGCTTCACTATCCAATCAAGTCCTTCTTTCTCTATATTGACATGTTTTTCTGGGGCATGCTGTATTCCCAGAAATCCCTCAGACATTTTATAAAACTTTTGCAATTTGTTGGGAGAGATAATAAAAGTTTCCCACTCTTTACCATATCCAACAGTCGTTTCATGGAAAACATTATTTAAATTGGATTATCGAAGGTGCTGCGTCCATTACAGGAAATGGTTAAGGCATAATTGCAATAAAATATTTGGGGGATATAATTTTTAATATCAGAAAAATCCTGGTGATAAATTTCCGTTTACACAACTATGCCGACGAGGAATTACAGAGAAAAAAATTGATTTTTAATTAAAGTATTTATTTTGCATTTCTGACCGCTAAACACGCCCAGGATTTTTCATATAAATTGATTTTTTTTATAATTAATGTTGTCGGGGTAAATCTATATATGTAGTGAGTAAGAAGAAATTTTAGGGTCTTTTTTTAGAATTTTATAATTAGCTTTGTTAATCGAAACGTCGTTTAATTCATCCGGAGATATACAAGAAGCTCTGCAAGTTTTCCTGGCTTTGACGTATAAAAAAAACTCACAGAAGCTCTGGTTACTTGAATCCTGGTAGAAAGAAATGAGAAGTTTTCAAGCTTAGTTTCGTTTTATTTTATTTACAAACTTTTCCCACAGGTAAAGGACATAGGAGAATTAATAAACTTTTGGTATAAGATTAAATCAGATTCCAAAGAAATTCTGCCGAAGCATTCTTAAAACCTTTTTGGATTAACTAAGGAAAAAGTTCTATATTCCCTAAAAAGGTCTCACATATTTCTTTAGAAGTAAGATAGAGATTACGAGAAGCAATTAAAACGGAATTTTCTCCCGAAATACTTATCGCAAGATTAATAACGGATGTCAATGAATATTGAATGGAATTATTTTTGGAAGGTGATAAAGCTCTACAGAAGCGCGCCTTAGCACTCCTCGAGTCGAGAGGAAATTTTAAAAGGAGAGCCACATTCATGAAATTGAAAACCATTCTACGATATTGAAGGAAATCATGCAAGGTAAATTGTAATTAATTTCTACTAAAAATACACCTACGTGCGGTATATATGTCTACACGAATAATTTTTACCTCAAATATAAGTTTTTACCATCGAACTGTTAAGATGAATTGTTTATGCAGAGGATTCATTTAAAATGTTGATTTATCTACTTTCTTCTTTGTATCTATTTCATTAAGTGTACCGTGTGCATTTGAAGGCCTTGCAAAATAAATACAAGTTAATTAGAACATTTGGTACTATTTGCACATAAAATTAAAAGAGTAGAAATTGCCCCCTTTTCATTAGCTACATAATTCTCTTAGAGGTGCATTAGCTCGTTAGAGCGCGAAGATAAAATTGAATTTTTAATTCTGGAGGTAGATACAGGATTTGAAGAGTGTAATTTTATCCTACTGCTTCGCTTCACACGCTTTAACGTTTTTCGATAAGACCTAATTACTAGGTTTTCTACACATTTTTACACATGTAATCCATTACAAATAGATTACGTTCTTGCAACAGATACTGAAAAATTTTTACTTCAGAACGAGCCAACCCCCTTTTTATCTGAATTAGGATTAGGATAAAGATAACATTAGAGTTAGAACAATATAATTAAAGCAGTAAATTGCATTTGAACGTAAGGGTGTAGACGCTACCATGTTATTCTTCCCTTTCGTGTTGAACCACAAAGATTTTAAGTGCCTTGTTTTGGATTGTTAAACGCAAGAGTCGATTACAACAATTGTAGCTCGGCTTGAAGTCGTCTCAGTTTCCTCAGATATTTATAATTCTTTTAATTCTCTCGATGACTAAGGAGGGGAATAGAATAATAATAACTGCGTAAATTCAGCCTCAGTCACATAACTTTTCAATCTTCAGAAAGATGATCACTTTGAAATTTTGAAAACAGGTTAACTAAGTTTGTACTGCTCTGGATGTGCCTGTGTTGCATTGAAAAGATTTTTAAAGCTTTAGTTTGTGATGCTTTGTACTTCCATTTCAGACCTTTCTTGCACTCTTTTCAGCATTGCTTCCTTAAAGTTAAATCCACCACTACCAACTTATTGAAATTCTCCAACTACGGTTTAACTGCTATTGAACAGGGTAAGCCGGTTGATTTTATTTTTACAAATTTTAGCAAGGCTTTCGGCAACATTAACCATAGAAGTTTACTTGCCAAGCTTTTACTTTTTGGATTTCCTTCATTTTTTGTCAACTGACTTTCTTCCTATCTATTGCACCGCACTCAACGCATTCTGTTTAGAGGCGCTCTATCCAGAGAGATTTCCAACATATCAGGAGTGCCTCAGGGTAGTAATCTTGGGCCGCTTCTTTTTGTCATCTACATCAATGATGTATCTATGTTGTTGTCTAATTCTCGGATTCTGTGTTACGCTGACGACACTAAGATTTTTCGTGTGATTTCTAATGAGTGTGGCCAGGCACTTCTGACTTATTGACGAAGTTCTTGCGCTTGATGAAATAAATTACTTACATCACATTGGTTGAATTGACGTTTTTTCTTCTAAAACCATATTGGCAAACGCTACTCCCGGTTTTATTAAAGGATGGTCCAGAGAATTTAATGACCCCTATATAACGAAGATTCTTTATTTTACTTTTGTAAGACTCATTCTGGAACACGCCAATTCAGTTTGGTCAGCGTTTTATGCTGTACATATTAATCGTGTAGAATGCACCCAGCGAAGATTTGCAAGACTTACCCTTCGTGATCTTTCTTGGAACAATCCTCTATTTTTGCCTCCTTACCGGGACAGGCTCTGGATACGCTTGAGAAACGGCGTAATCTTTCCAAAATTGTTTTTACTTTTGACTGTTTGCAGAGTAGGATTGCCTCCCTTGAACTTATCAGCTCTTGAAGGATCTCTGTCCCTACGCGTTCCTTGAGAAATAAGGGCTTTTTTCAGGTAGCATATCATTGCGCTACTTACGGCATGTACGGTCCCTTTCTATCAATGCCGCGTCTCTTTAACTTTTATTATGACTGTATCGATTTTCATTTGTCGAGGAATCAGCTCTACTAAATCGGTCAAAATGGAAGTTACTAGAAGCATGCCAAATATTATTTTTACATACAATCCTTTTTCATTTTTCCTCACCATTCTTGTGCTGCGCCCAGAGATTGAGAATAGTAGGATCGCCTGCAAATTTTAAGATCAGGTTTTTCAAAACATCTAAAAACGATTTTGAAGTTAGGGGTTGTAACCCCTATTTTCCAAAAACGTATAAAGTTAGGGGTTTGATAATTGGCCCAAAATTATTTCCAACAATTAGCAACATTATAAAGGCACCAATGTCAATAAAGACGCCAGTGCAGATTTCATATGGAAACCCGGTGATACCATTTCAGGCCATTAGAATACTAGTAGATGATTAGATGGAGATTGCTCCCTCTCTGCTCTCCAATCCAATGGTTGACAACAGAATAAGTTTAAGAAGATATTGTTTACTGCAACACAATATATTCAATAGGTCGAGTTGTATCATTTTCTTGACATTTTCGATTTTTTATTTATTTGTTTCATATTAGTTTTATTCAAAATATATCAGCAAGTGCATCACTCTTTAAAACATATGTGAAATCGTGAAATGCAAAAGAAATTAAAATATATAAAGAAGATAGCGACGGAGCTAAATCTATTTAGTTTGTAATCAAGAAATATTAAAAGGGAAGCTAAATTGTGTAAATATATAATATACATATACATCAATCATGGATAAAAAAAGTAGGATGACCCCAATGCCTATCGAAATATATATGTACGATTTTTGACATTTGCAACTTTTCTGTAATTCTTGCCCAACTCCCGATTTGTTAACTAATTTTGCTATTATGACGTAAGTAGGAGGATCATAGTAAAAAAAAGTAAGATGAATGTTAGCAAATAGATGATTTTTTTTATCACCGTTTGTAACTCTTGACGAATCATCTAAACTCTAAACTAACTAATATTATTATGAATATAATATTCACCAGAAAATATTCCAAATATAATTTAATAAAACAAATTGCAACAGTTATAAAAACCTTAACATTTTTTGGAATCCGATAGTAAACAGATAAGAATTTCAGAAAAGACGATATGCACCACATTAACGAAAGCTTCTCACTAAAATAATGGAGGTTTTATTTATAAAAATATTATCATGCTTTTTAGAAAATTTTCTTGAAATCTTCTCAAGTCCATCAAATGTAAGAAGCCATACAATTTGGTTGCTAAGATATTTTTAGCTCGCCTCTTGAGCAAACATTCTTCATTCAATTGCTTTTATCGATTTTTTAATGTTATCTAAGCGAACCACTTATAGGAGAGTTGAAACCTTTCATCTTCCTCCTTAAGCTAAGCAACATAGATATTTTTCTGTTCAGTTCTGCAAGTAAAGTAAGAACTTAAATCGCGATCTTTCCCTTGAACTTTTTGTGCTGTTGAAAAGAAAAATTTGCAAAAACAACGCAAGATGAAAATTTCAGCTAGTTAAAAGACTGTACACTGTTTAAATTTCATAAAAGTATCTTAAAGCTTTATTTTGTTGAGTAAGTTTTCTGGCATATCACCTTTTTTTTCTAAATCAAGGAAGTGACGAAGGACATCGAGTAAATTTATTCTGGCTTAGAAGCCACTTACGTATATTGGTGTTTCTATAATGGGGTAATCTCAAAGTAAATACAGTTTTCGATCACAAACAAATAAATTACATTTGACCCCAAATCGGCAGTAGGCCAGTTTCTGTGCAATTTTTGCTTTGTTTGTAAGGATAATCTAATATTTCGGCAATTTGCCCTAAAGCACGTAGAACACGTGCAACAGGAAAAGCAAATGTGTAGATAAGTAGAATGTAGTGCTAATATTTACGGATATTTGATTTATGCTATTATTTGCACAAAAATGTAATCGGTACAGCTCTTCTTCTTTACAGATAATAAGATTAGTAGAATGTCTAAAGCTTAAAATTTTGTTTAAATCCCTCTAAATGTACCTAATTTCCATTTAAAAATGTGACTTAACCCTTAATCCAACCCTTAAATGTTTTTAGTCACCGTAAACACTTCACTTCTATATAGAACGCGAACTCGAGTTCTTTTTTCAGAACGACCCTTGGATATTCTTTAAACGAGGAGTTTTGGACGTTCTGTGTTCGACTCTCGTACCACGCAGTACTCTTTCAAATGTTCATTTACAGGAACCAGAATGATAATTGCCGTAGAAAGATGAAGAGTAGACTAGACTTCGACAATTCTCACAAATAAATGAAGATTTTTACAAAAACAATACGTTTTAAGAAGATCCGTTGAGAAGCACACCTGTTATTTTCAAAACTGCTATAAATCATGGTAAACTCTTTATAATATGTCTAATCACAGTTAAATCCAGAAATGAACTACCATAGACGCTCCCACGCTTGCTATTTTGACCTGTTGACTGGGAAAACCCAAGGATATCAGTGGTATCAAACAACTTCTGTCCAAAGGTAGGGCCGTATATAGTGAGATCAAAACGGTTACCTACATTTTAGAAATTATCGTTTCATATAAAAAAAAGTGCAGCATGGTACGACTATGGACCACAGAACTCTGAACTTGGGAATCGATTACGGTGCCCTTTGGTAACATGGCCGCTTTTCTTAGATCCAATTTTTTTTCTTTTTTTGTACATAAACCGCCTGGGAAATTCCAAGACATTTTTCCTCGAAAATGGCTGGACAGTGCGCTGTAAGCTTTTGCTATATTAATACCATAAGGATGCAATACCACCACACAAAATTTAAACCCAGACTGAAATTCTCAGACCCTAAGGTCCCCTTGTCAGTGTAGAAAATGTAGCGAACAAACAGACCTATCATAATGCTCATTAGAGTGTGCCGTCTCACGTCTGTCTAGTGTATTAGATTAGATTAGATTAGGCTCGAAATCATTAACGCTAAGGAGACACACCACAAGATTCTACACTGCCGGTAATGGTGATGAAGGTGGTGAAGTTGAAAATGGTATTTAGTTTGATTGATTGGCTCCAATAGATTTTGATCTTATGGCTAATCGATGCAGTTGACTCGTTGTTTGGAAAACCATTTTGGAGATGATATTTTCTATTCTTCTATTTCCTACACTACTCCAATCATAAGATAAAGTATAAGATTGGATATTGTGCAAGAAAAGAAGCTATAATTGGTTTAGACTAATTATGTTATAGATGTAAGGAAGAAAGGAATATAATAAGTATGTAATGAACAGTCTTCAATTCTGACATACTCACAGTTCCTGTTCAAAATCTGCAGGCCATCTTACTGCCCACAACCTCACAAGAAAAAACCTTAAAAAACATACGATTATAAACGGATATGATATATGCTGGTTTCTAAGGAATACCCGGATCAATCAAAAAATTTTGTTATTAGTAACTCAATGTTTCGAATAGAAGAAAAGTCGCACCAGCTAGGCGGCGGATAATTATGGATGAGGAGATTGGGAAATTTTAACCTAACAAATGTTGCAAAGTATACCACAATTTTTCGCGTGAAATTTTTACTCTACAACATTCTAGTGGCTTTATTAGTACAAATTCTGGTCAGTAGAATTACCTCAAGTACGGATACCCAGATAAATCGCCGCGCTCTGTGCAGATTCGAGTCCTATGCCTATAGAGAAGAAAATCCTCAGACATGCGCCTCAGTCCGCTCGAACACCCGCGTGGGTGAAATTTCTCTCGGCACCAATGGATTTTAACACGTAATTCTCCCACGGTAGCTCTTATGTTATTTGCCACACTCAACATGTTAATAGAACTCTTTTTGTCTCAAATATTTTTTATTTGACTTTAAGGTGAGTTGAAGTTCAAGATCACTGCCAAATTCCCCGATTTCAAAAGATTTTTTCCCGAAACCTTTATTTTTCGAGATACTCTACCGCCCCTTCACATTTTCTGTACACTTTATATTACATAAACATTTCTGAAAAAACGACACATCTATTGTAAATATTTGTATGCATATTTGTAAATATTTTATGATTTGGTTCATTTTCTACTACAGCATTTTAATTTTACCAAAGTATCTGTGTGCTGAATTCCATCCATCTACCTCAAAGTATTTTCCGTTTTGGAAGAAAAAGAGAATAGAATAAAAGAAGAACCAATTTTTTATTTGATAAGGCTAAAGGTTTCATATGGCAAACCTATTAGGCTATTTTCGAACCTAACCTTTCAATTTGAATAATGTATAGGTCTCTTCAAATAACTTGTCACCATAAATTTCCAGCTGTGCGCACAATTCTTTACCCTTTAAGTGTTGGCCGTTTAAATTCTCCACCCTCTACCCTGACTGATGAATTCGGAAAGTTTATTCGCGAAAATTCATGTTTTATCCTAACTTTCAATTCGAAAAATATTCGATTTTTCACTTCCACCTGCTGCGCCTCCACTTTTCCGCCCCCACCACCAAACACTTTTTCAGTACTGTCCAAGGTCATTCCCACCGTAGAGGGGGTGGGAACTGCCGGTTCCAATGTCTAGACCTCTAGACAATTACCAAATATTCTATGAATTGTTCTAAAAAATTGCTAATACAACTGGCTTCTACTCAAGATGGCTCTGGAATAATAACATCTAAAGAAGAGAAAGAGAAGAAAGAGAGCAAGAAAGCAAAAGAAACTTAGCCTGGATCTTTAAGATGTTTGAATTGTTCGACCTGCCACTTTTGGGACCTATCTGCTTGTAAGATACTCTAGTGAACTTTATAAAAGAAAACTTGCATAAACATGTTGAAATCAAAATAAAGTAAATGATCAAACCGCTTCCAGTACTCTTCCACTGGATGAATGAGGGCAACTTACCCCTTTTAAGGCTTTAGAAACTTTGATCGTATCGATAAGTACATAAAATATGATACAGGAAGAGTCGGGCATTTAATCTATTATCTCATTTTTTTGAAAAACTAAAGTGCTGGTTCAGTGTATTTTATTGATATGAAGATACCATAAAATCGTCTGCCGTTTAAAAATTTCTTCGTTTCTACGCTTCTATTCAATTAGATATAAAAAATGAAAGTAGCTACTTTCTGGAAAATAACAATTTTTTTTAACATTATTGTACGTTGGGTCGTCTCATATTTTATGATTCCTTCAATAAAACCCCTTGGGGATTGCACTTAAATTCAATTCGCATCAGAACGTTTCGCTAGTAAAAGGATAGGAATCGTAAATTTACCATCAGTCCTGAAGGTGCAGACTGCATATTGATGTTGGATCCACTTGTACTCAAGAATGGGACACATATGCGGAGAATGAAGAAAACTTTGATAAATAAACCCACCTTATGATTTTTATGCTTCTAGCAGATTACAAATTCTTGGTAAATTACTCAGATTTCATGTAATTTTGTTTGAAATAGCAGCAGAACATTTTCTTTAATTGAATCTGACAATGTCCAGGTCAGTTTACCTTCGTCTTGTTGGAGTGGTATTTTGTATTAAGAGAAGACAACAATGTAAAATTGGAACTAGAAAATGAACCCTCATGACTTGTTAAAATCTGTCATTAAGGATAATTAATGAGTGGCTTCTTCTCAACTCTTTGTGGTCCTTTGTAATTCAGATGTATGAAGGGTGGGTGAGGGTTGTGACAAAAAGACATTTTAGTCAAATCCAGGTACTAGAGGACCTTGGATGTGAGTGTTTATTAAGGACTTTCCAAATAAACTTTTCATGTCATGAGTTTTAAAGGGTCCTTTGTCAGAAACCTTAACTAGGGGACTTAAGTTATGCTATCTTTGCGCCCAGCGACCTACATCTATTAGAAATAAACAATAAGTGTAGAAAATCATGATTTCTGTCAGTAAAAGGTGGTACATTTGATGTGGGTGCACTTCACATTTAGTTGTAGGTGTACTTTGATTATTTGTAAAAACAGAATAGCTCTAGAACCCTAAAACAACCCTGATGAACACAGTAAGAAGAGTACTCTGGGATGCTCTATTGATATATAGTAATACTTCGTGTGTGTAATTAGACAGTTGTTCCTGAAAATTAGAAGTAATTTATTATAGATCCTCTCTATAAAAGCTGTGGCAGAATCATCGCACTCAATTACCTTTCCCTGGCTAATAAATGAACGTACGAGAGCGTAGACAGGTGAGATTGTGTGCTGCCCTGACTGCTATGTAAGTACTTCGAGAAATTACGAGTGAAATGGAATTTTTGATGATCTTAACACAGTTAATTCATAAAATCTGGAAGGCTCGAATGGAATAGGGTGCCCAAGATATAGTCGCAGAGATGGATAGTGCCCTGTAAGAGTCACTCTTTCAAATTAAAAGATGGATGACTGTACATCATAATTAGCATATAAAATAAAAAGTTATGAAGCATTTGAACGCCCGCCAATCTAATTTAGCAACACTTCCATTGTAAGAGTCATTGACATATTATGCACAATGATTCGCATGAATTTTGTGCTTATGTTTTTCTTATAATTTTTATAGATTCGGGAGGAATAGGCAACTTTTTAAGAAGCAATTTTATTATTGAAAAATCTTCTTTCATGATTTAGGACCAGGTATCTGAGACCTGAAATCAGCATTTGTTGACCATTACCTACTTGCACACGAATTCGGATAATTTTTCAAAACTGTTTACCTATGAGACCTCCATGCTGGCGTATGCGGACGACTTGGCGATACGCGGTTGCGAGGGTAAATCTGAATAAGAGCCAAGGCCCGTGGTTTGGTAGGTGGCGGGTTCGTACTGGAGTATCAACATACAGTGGATTAATACCTACCTGAGTTATTTGGGGGTGTATATCGGGCGCAAGGCTAAATCACGTAATTGGCAGGCGGCTTTGAAACTCCGATCCAGTCTGGCTAGATGGCGTGCTCATCTTGGGGTGGATTTGTACATGATTGCGTCCAATTACAAAGACTCAGATGTGGCATTCAAACTGCTGCATGACATGCATCCAAATCAGCCATCGCACATCGACAAGCGGTTCAGCGTCTGCGGTGGGGAGAGTACCCTATTCAACAGGTACTTTGCCTGCCCAGTACTGGGTGACCTAATGGAACTCGTTGGCTGCATGTGCCGGCTGGCAAACCCGTCATACCGCACTACCAGAACATCGTTTCTGCTGAGGCCAAAGACCTGCAATGGGGTGTACTGCTTAGTCAGGTTCGTGCTGGCACTTGCCAAGACCACGGTTCACCTCTATCACATCACGGACACAGTAAATGAACACATACCGTCCCTTAAGTCTTTCTTCGTTACCAGGTTGCAGATACGCTTGCGTTTCGAATACTTAGCAACGTAAGAGATCACATTCAACTACACGTGGCCGCTGCTGGCGACTGTGCCGAATGACATGTGGGTCCCTCGTTAGACTGGCAAAGCTGGAATGACACCGGGAGCAATTTGGGGGCCTACAGTGTGGTCCGCAGGACTCTATTCCTTCATTCAAAATTTCTCGTTCGTTTTAGGTTGTCTTTACCTTTAGCATTTCTAAATTCAAAATTTTGGGCTCTTGTTGGAGCCCCTACTTGTCTGGGGCACTTTTTACCTTTAACATTTAATATTTTCTTTCTAAAATTCTTAAGGAAATTTGACTTTTAACCATTTTCACCTTTTGAACTTTTTTCAAATTATTTAGGAATAGAACCTTACTGTTAGGCTTTTGCTTTATTAGAATTAATGTTTGTGTTGTTGTTAATTGTTCCTTTTCTGTAAAATATTCTTCTTTTATATATACTTTTGTGTGTCTGTTTATCTTACATTTGTATTAAGTTTTGTGTCATT
>QYTT01094789.1:37321-50534 GCA_006980735.1 Dasypogon diadema
CTCTTCCGATCTGTGCAATAGGTGGAGAGTTGAGAAAAATCGATCGAAGCGTAAAGTCAAACCGGGAGAAAGCTTTGTAAATAGCACGAATAAAGTTAATAAAGTTAAAAGTGTGAAAAAACGTAAAATAACCGTGCCGAGGTGAAGACAAGACAGTTAAAAAAAGGGAAGTGTGTGTGCTTAAATAAAAAAATATAAAGTACTCTCAAAGGGACGGAGTTTTATTTCTAAAAGATCCCTCCAATTTTGGTGCCGTTACATTACATGCTTTAGACATCAAAATGATACCATTTAAAAAGTTCTGGTGATAGTCTGTTAGCATAAGTTCTCGGGGATACTATCGATGCTGGAAAATCTTTCAGCAAAATTTGTTTACTGTCTAAAACGTATTCTTTTGACGGATAGTATATGTTGGTGGCATAAACTCTCCGGGACAACAGCTTCTTTAAGTACAAAATTTTTGTGGAAACCCCATTTTCATCTCTGGGAAGTAAGCGATCCGTAATAGGTTCATTCCGTTGTTGGGCTAGACGCTAAATGCAACACAATATTTTGTTCACTAAATTTTTTCACTCAGTTATGCGTTTTATATGTTCTATTGCAGTTACATAATGCACGTGAAGTTCACAGTGTAGGTCTGCAAAGGCAAGAGGAGCTAAGAAGAGGATTTTCTCAAACTATTTTACACAGGTGCTCGTCATTCACTTTTGGTGATTCCGCAGACCTCTGATCAAGTTAAAGATTCCAGAAAAAATTGTTGGAGCTAAGAAGAATTGCTACGAGATACTCTCTGCAGAAATGATCTTGGCTTATTCATTTCTGCAGAGAGTATCTCGTAGCAATACTCTCTGCAGAGAAGGTTGACTAAGTCATATGATGTGCTTCTTGAACCACAGCTTAAAAAAATTTGAGGTCGCGCATTGACATGCTCGAAAACACATAAGATATGATTATACACGGCTTACCACTATGATGTACTTAATTCAAATAAACAACAAGATAGGGTACATAGATACTGGAAACGTTATCGACTTTTTGATACGTTAGGACAGGAACATTTTTTATATAATGCTATTCTTAGATTATTAGTGGCTTTTAAGCCTGGATAGGCAGTGGCGAAAATTCGAATTTTAATTATGTCATAATAAGAAGTGCAAAATGAGGAGATTTTATGAGATATGTTGACGGAAGTAAGTAAATGAAATATTTTTAGTTAATTACCAATTAATCCGTAATTGATATAAGCGATTTTCTAAGGAGTGGTGAAGATTTTGTTCATGCACCTTGTGCCATTTTTGAGGTGACAATGCTCTCTCCATATTTATTTCATCTCAGTGGGTATTCAAAATTTTGATTATATATGGGATTTGTTAAAAGAAAATTTAAATAAATACTCTAATAGGCTACCAATAAACCCTGAACAACATTTAGGCCTTACACTTATGCAAATATTATAAAATAACATTATTACACAATTTATTTTGTTTACCTTAATAATAATTATAGGCCACTCGGATGTGGCTCACTTGCAACATTTGTAAGGTTAAAATTACCCAATCTCCTCTCTTAATTTTCTTCGGCCTAAGCTATGCTGTGTGCATCATAAGGTTGTCCGCTGAGCGTAAACAACACCATGAAAAAGCTGTTATCCAAAAAAATGCTGCAATTATTCTTCAGAATCTTTTCAAGATAAATAATGTCCTGTACCGCCCATGTTTATATGTAAATCATTCAGAAAAGCAGGCTTTATGGCGACAAGAAGGTATTTATCTAAGATGTAGCAGACTTTTGTCTTCACGAAATGCTGAGTACAAGGCACTTAGTGACACAGCACAAGCGACTTGAATCCATTGTAATACTTCTATTTTTATTAAAAAATATTTACGAACCATTTCACAGGCATCCAAAAATTTCATGTGCTGTAAACATTTAAACACCTTTCGAAACTGAGCTGCACTTCCAGTTGGTGCATTCATAAAACTAGAATTCACGCTTTTATCACGCACTAAAAATTGAAAAATAAATTAAATAAACTCCTATTTGTTCCGATATATGCATGTTACCCTTGCCAATATTTTAACTTCATTGTAGAGTAAACGCAAACATATATTTTTTTATTCAATACCTAGATATGCTAGGTAGGTATTAGTAAACTTATCTCTTCTTTCATGTCCAATGACTAATTCAAAAAGCGTGGTATTTAGATAAAGCGCTCCACACTTTTACATAATTCACATGAATCATAAAACCTGTGCTTACTACATTAATTTACATGGAGCAAGTTAGTTTTATTTTAGGGATCACCAAAAGTCTCATTATTATATAAAGACTTACCCTTACCTCTCCAAATTTTCGTTTTCCTGAAACCAATCTCATAGATTAAGCAAAGACTTGTCTATAATGAAAATAAATTCTTTTATTCCAAAATCTATTCCAAAATCTATTTTAATTTTCTGTTTTACTTGTTAATATTCTTTCAGTTAACCTGAACTAAATTGTTTAAGAAGATCAAACACCTTAAGCATGTTTGAAAAAGCGTTGTTACAATGTAATCATCAATCAAGCTATCAGCAATAAAAGCTCTTCTGCTTTGAGATAGTACTAAAAGTGTCACTTGTTATTTAATTGACGGAGTGACAAATTGTCAATAGTCGACTGGTTTGTAGTATGCAGTAGGTGAAGGAATAAGTAAGAACAATAATTATAATAATTCTAGTTTGACATCAATCGCCCTGACATTTGATACTGATGATAAGCGTTCAGTTATAATTAATTTAGATAAATAAATTTTTATTTTTAAAATCTAGATGAAAACTGAAACAAGGGAATATAAATCCTTAGCGTTGAAATACACGCTCCATACTACAAACAATACTACATACGCCCCTTTTTAGATCAAATTGTGATTGGCTTTGGATTCTCTTGACGCGAAATGGGTATCTCTCATAATTTCTGAAAACTGAATATAAAGGACACTGAAAAATTAAAAAAAAAATTTACTTAAGCACACAGATACTCTATAGAAATTATGAACGCTTTAAATTGTTTTTGTGCGAATCTGGAAATATAACTGCTATTTCAAAACAGAAAATAATGAATTTTTACTCAATATTTTTCGCATAAAGTACAGAGACGGTCACGAAAATGACAAAAAGCTGAAATACTAAGGAAATTTTGAGGAAAATTGAAAAGATTTAAAAAATTCTTTTCATAAGAACAGGACCAATAATATTTTTTGTAAATAAAGAAAACTAACTTTTCTAAATATTTAATGAACTTTTTAACATATATGCTAAGAACATACTATCCAACATTTTCCGTAAAAAGTACCTGGTCAAAGTGGCTCACAAAATAGTTACTACATGTTTTGATTTTGGGATCAAAACACATTAAATCTTTTTCAATTTAAATTGCAATTTTTACAATTTGCTTTCGTTTTCACTTGTGTTTAAAAGCAATGTCTGCGATTCTAATGTTTATATAGAAAAGTAATAATTAAATTTTTGAAAGCGAAATAGTATACCCACAACGAGTTCTGTACTATTTGATTTCATTCAACTCAAGCAAAATCCCAGAGAGAAAAATAGTCGGAACATGAGGAAGTACCTCCATATTACAACGTTCATAAAAAACAGTTCATGTGTGAGTTGAAACTTCTGCTTCATGGTTTGTGTTTTATAGTCCCGGGCGATTTGACTCAAGCAATTGACGAAACGCGTGTATAAAACATGCATTTTGTGAAAACACACTCTCAAATTTGTAGTAGAACTTAAGGCTGTGCAATTAACGGAACACTATACATAAAACGTACAGACATGTTCAGTTTTGCGATAGGATTTATGACTGGACAAGTGAAACGTACTATAAAATGGAATGTGTATTTCAGCCCTTAGAGTGCCAAGGGGTGACATGTACAAATTTCATTAAGATTGTGCGAGTATTTAGTGAAATTTAAAATTTTCCCTATAGCTATATGTTTGTGTCAGATTCCCGCTATCACTCAAAGAATTAAGACCACAGAACACAGAGCAAATCAGTAATCCCATTCGAACATTTTATTTCCAATTTTATTATATATCAAATCCCACTATGAGTCAAATACTGCGAAGCGATGGGTGATATGATTTGGCGTAGGGGAAAATTTCTCGTTCGTAATGAGACTTCTGAGTTGGGTTCTCTCTACTCTGTGGTTAAGGAAAAGAAGAGTGAAAAAGGTGGCGGAGAATCTGTCAACCGCGGTATGTCAGCTCCTGTGACTCCCACCTCTAAGGATGAATTATGGCAAAAGTGGATCCGTTCGGTTTTTGACTCAGCTATTGTGAAGAAATCTTTTCGAATAAGGGTAAGCTTCTGACTGGGTCTTTTGAATCTATATTTTATTCTGATAAAAAATACCCTCTTGAATATGTACCCGGTACGTCCAGAAAATCATTAGAGTGGGCGGAAAGCAGTTTTCTGAACAGTCTGGACCCATATATTCAAGGAAGTCTCAAGGTAGTTGAGTTTGACGAGGTAGCGAGACAAGAAGGTACTTCTCTTTCATAGGACCATCTACTAAGCAATGCACGTTTTACCTATTTTCTGCAAATTATAGGTCTTCGAGGGATCTACATATTAGCTGTGTTTTTTTTGCAGCAAAGTACAGAGGTCATACATTAACTGGGTTAATTTAATTCGGTTATTTTACAGAGTTAATAAGCTTACTAGGTTATTTAAATTTTCTACTGGAAAGGAGATGGCGCTTATTAAAAATTTTTATGTTTAAAATTTGATTGTGCTCATTGTAGCAATTAAAATAAACAAAAACTGACATTAAGATAGATTTCAAGTTAATAACGGCCTTTACTTATCTCTGAATGAATGAATGAAATCTGTACTCCAAGAATGAAATCTGTACTCCATGGATTCCAACCGCTCGTTTGAGCTTTCATAACTCCGTTGCACAAATTTACGCAGCTATTTATATGAATTGCAAAACTGCGACTTTGCACACTCTTTGTGATTCCTGATCCTGAAATCACGTAAATCTCTGCGAACTATTTTCAGAATATTTTGGTATGACTTGGACAGGTTACTTTTGTTCTTGTGATGAGTAAGATCATTTTCTACAAATTCCATCCATATTCCATATGGAGTCCCTTAGAGTATACATCCCGACTTTCCTCTTAATTTAAAATGTACAGAACAGAATCTACTGCGTGTAACATAGACTTGTACAGCATACAAATTGGTATTCAAAGCTATTGTTTCAAAAGGACCTCTCTTCTCATTTTTTCTATAAGTATTCCATTAAGTACTCCATATATAAAGAGATATAGCACATTGTTTCATAACTGTTAGAATAAATATGTCCCATGTAAAATTACTAAAAGGCACACACTTGTAGCACTTGAGATTAATCTTTCTTAAATAAGATCGAATCTTAGTACTAATATGCAAATATTGTGCATAGCTACGTCCACTGTACAAATGGAGCAAGGTTTATTTTAGGGTTTTAGTGTTTTAGGATTTTTTGAAAATTCCATCGGACACGTATAATTCATTTGGTGCGAAAGGGCCAAGGCCTACTAAAAAAATCTTATTACGACAGCTTACTTGACGCCAAAAAGTCCAAGAAGTTGTGTTCCCGGTTGAAGAAAAGGGGAAGTTTGTTATAAAACACACAACGTGGATGGTAGCGAACTAAATCAATACTTCATCTCTAGTGTTCCGTAGATCGTATCTTCCAACTTTATCCAGATTTCTGTGCGTAATGTGCCAGAGTCGTTTTATTTTTCTTTCGTTTCGAGTGATGAAGTCTTATCCGCTATAATGTCCATTAAATTTAAGACAATGGATCTGGATCTTGAAGTTAATACTGCGGCATATCTTACCATATCAACCATATTTTTAATTTTATCTTAACTTCTTCTACATACCTTGATGCTTAGAAAATTGCTAAGATTATGCGTGTCCCTAAAAGTTCTGAAAACCCTCCAACTATAGACTAATTAGCATTTTACCATTTCTATCAAAACTAGAGAGGCTGATGCATAATCAAATAATGACGGTTTTTCTTGACAGATACCAGTTATTGTCTTCAAATTAAAACGGGTTTGTAAGGGCCACAGAACTTTTACTGCGTTGTTAAAATTAAATGAGGACATCAGGAACAATATCGATTCCGATGAAGCTATTTTGTTTGTTTTGCTAGAAGTTTTGCAGTAAAGTTTTCGATTCGGTCGACCATGGGGTCCTTCCTAAAAAATTGGTAGTCCGTTTCGGATTTGCTGGTATGTCTATTATCTTGTTAAAAAATTGTATTAATGACCGATTATTTCGAATCCCACATGGACGAAATCGCTACTAATAAATGGTTATAACAACTTTATTAACCTAAGAAAATTAATTTCCGTGTGAACTAAAGTCATTTCATTCTTTTTTGTGCAGAACACACAAGAAGTGCAAAATTAGAAATTGAATAATATTTATTGAGTTTTTTACACAATAAATAAAAAGTGAACTTGAAAATTTACACGAAAAATTTTAAATTCCCAAATAGTTGCATTGACTCTCTCCATTACCGAAAACAAGGACGATGCATATTTCCGAAAGTATTTCATGCTTATCCAAGAGGAACTAACAAATTCAAAAACTCTCATAAAATTTTTCAAAGAAGTTGTTAAAAAGTTGCTTTGTATTTAACACCGGAAGAGTGCATACTTTCCAAAGTTTGCGTTATCCTTCAGAAGCACTGACCCAGATAAGTAATCTCGAGAAGCTCAAACAGCAAACAGATTTTAAGGAACTATTTAATGTGCCAAGAGTTTGCAGGTGGAAAGGTATATCTGTGCATCAAAGTAAGTGGAAGAGAAAACTTATTTATGATCACTGGAAGTACATAAAAAGGAAAATCAACGTCAAATAGGTCAAAAGCTGATGTTTTGAAAGATTTATTTTGTATTTCAATTAGCATCTTATGCAGCTACAAAAGATTTTCGACTGTTTTAAAATTTTCAAGTGCCTGGAAAATTTCATAAACCTAAAATTCTCTGTTTCATTTTAGGATTTTTAAGGCATCTAGATTTATTTGTGTTTGTTAAGACATTTTTTAGGAAGATGAAAAGTGGCCTTTTATGATAGTCACGAAAAGAAAAGTAGTGCCAATAGAAGATATAAGTTTATTCACACGTTGCTTTTACCACTTTGAGGATTTAATTCATATAATACTCATTGTCTACATTGTTAACGTACGTAGTGCGGTGCAAGTAATCGTGGCCTCGAAGGGTTCTGATTAAAATTTCCTGGAATCCTTTTCCTATCTGATACCCTCAACCTTTTTGAGGGTATAAAAGTCTCCAAGTGAAATAAATTTGCCTAGAAAAGTGAAAATGCCAAAAATTGAAACACTACTGTAATAAAATTTTTAACAGAAGACGGATTAACGTCGACGTAGACAGTGTTCTCTATAGCATTGTGACGGGGGATGAAACTATTGTTCTTTACGATGATCATTTGTCCAAAAGAGATTCAATGGAGTTACATCACACCGAAGAACGAGTGCCCATTAGAGAATGCGGCTTCAAGGAATTGGGTCATCCACCTTACGATCCAGACTTGGCCCCAAGTGATTATTTATTATTTGCCAAACTAAAATCAGATTTGCGTGACGGAAGTTTATCTCCGACGAAAAAATCCATGAGACGTTTAGGTAGCATTTTGAAAACAAATCTTCAGACTACTATTTTAATGGTACTAAAGCACTTATTAAAAGATGTGAAAAATGTTTTGAATTAAAGGGAGAATATATCGAAAAATAACCTCTGTCTTTTTCCTCCCTCACCCCTCCTTCTACCCGAATACCACGAATACTTGGACCGCACTCCGTAGGTTACATTGTCTACGTGAAATATTGCGACGAAGACCACGTAATTATTTACACGTCAATAATGGCGTAATTTACGTTGTTGTCACTGTTCTTAGCTTGAAGATTACATTATGAGTTGTATGGGATCGTTCGCGTCTGTTGATAGACAAATTCGAACGAATTTTTACTCTGATTAACACTTTACCGCTTAAATAAAATCAGAAAAATGGTCCTGTTGAAAACACATTCATACAACAGTGACTTGTGTAATTAGAAGCAATAGCCTCGAAATCTAAAAATTTCGAAAGCTATTTTAGAATTTATTACCATTTTCTAAGATGGGTGACTGTAAATAATCTTATAATTGAATTTTAATGAAAATATTCCAATTTTAAAAGTGATGCTCATAATTTTTGCATTAGGCATTTCAATATCAAACGAAGGTTGACTGATATTTGAAAATGAGGCGCTTAATGACTTTGCTCCCTTTTAAATTTACATAAATTTGACGGAAATATTTATTCTCCACGTGCAAATGCAGAAGAAGTTCCTTTGTCACAATTGTTCATCCTACAGCTGTCATATCTTTTAATCTATCATCCTTTCCCGTAGAAAAAATCTTCCCAGTTGTTATAAGTATTACTTTCTCAATATATTTTGCCTTCTGTGAAAATGGCTGAATCTAACGAAGTTGTGAAATTTTCTTAGTAAAAGAATACATATATAGTTGTAGACGTATCAGTGTCTTAGAGAACACTACGCAATGCTATGGAACGCCTTCCAGTAATAACAGCAACGTGATAAGAAAGACATTGAGAAATGAGTTTTTAGCATCATTTTAGGTATTAAGTTCCGGATAAAAGGAAGATGAGATATCGATTATAAAGGTGTCATCAATAATAATACGCAGATGACAGAGGTGATACTCCTTGCTGAAGGTCGTGTTAGTAATCTGATTACAAATCGTCTTAGAGAATACTGGAGGATTTTCGTTGGTTCCACGACAAATGAAGGACATTATTTTACTTTCTATGTAAATGTACGTATAGCAGGGAAATATGTGAGGAAGTTTCAGTTTCACCACATAAAACACAGAGAAAATACAACGTAGTTATGCTAAGCCTCAGATTTGTTTAAGTTCATCGAAATCTTTTAAACCAGATATGTCTGGCTTTAAATTTAGATGTGTATTCATGATATAAATTGTTTATCAAGAGTTCTTTAATATTTAATGTGACAGCCTTTTAGCAATTTATGCCACTGGGAATATTTTTACGCTATTAGTTCATAATTCCAGAAAAGCGAAATCGTTAAAATTTAAAATCCCTGATCGCAGTGTACATTAAAATCGAAATGGCAGCATTAGTAAAGAAAGAAAGGAAAAAATCTATTAAAGGCTTTTAGTACTGAATGAACTAAATAAAAGATGATGCATACAGCACAGCTTCGGCAGAGGGAACATTTTTAGGGAAGAGGAGATTAGAAATTTTAACCTAGCAAATGTTGCAAGTAAGCCACAATTTTATGGCATGGTCAGTTTGGTGACTTCGGCGAAATATGTCAGACTGATTGGCCTAAAGGAGTTTGCATCGCTGTAATCAATTTCCCCCTTAATTTAGCTAGGTGTGTCCTATCAGAAGGCAGGTGATAAAATATTATTGGAAGCTATGGTGCAATGGTCCCTTTACTAGACTGTAGTAAGGGAGGGAATATTTCATCTATGCTCGAAGATTGGCCTTCTTACTCTCCTTACAGATGCTATTCTTTAGTGTCCATACGATTACGTACGGTCCAGCATCCCTCCAAGACATGGCATCATGGAAAGTGTACTTCCATTAGAATCTTGTATGTTTTCTCCAATATTACCGCCATTTTCCCTGTCCTATCTTCAACAAGTTCAACTTTGGAGAGTGAACATCTTCTGTAGTTTACTGAAATCTGGAATACTCTCCATATTTGAATTGAAAACCCTCCAGCAATTCTTTCTTCTCCGTCAAAGAGGTAGCCTTTGATTGTACCACGTTCCTCCTGGTTCCCTAACCTGCCCTGATGATTGAGTTGAGCAGAGGACAAGGTTAAGCAGGCGATTCAGCCTAGCACAAGTCTTTGGATCTATTAGTAGCGATAATAATTGGTCTTTGCCGAATGATAAACTAATTAACCGACCACGTGAGTTCCCGCCAGGCTAGACAAGCGGAGAACTTGACAAACAGATTTCTTTCGTCGGCGCAGACCATACGGGATCTCTAGAACCATCGATCGATGTGCGAAAGTTGACTCGGATGTGGTAGTTTAGGATAATATTGTAGACAATTCTAGCAATTATAACACCTGTAGCTACCCCCTCAATCCTGTGATGATTGCGCCACTTGGATAGCCCAGAGATTTTTGGTGGAGGCCTCCGAGTAACAAGAGAATCCACCATTCTCAAAAAAGGTTTATTGGTGTCGATCTAGAGGAACCTCTCCTGCGCCGCATAGACCTTAAATGGTCCTTAAATACGTAAATTTAATTAAATGTTTGTGTCCACCAAGCGACTCCATCTTGTGTTGAATTGCATTCAAACCTTTAGCATGTATACGTGTGTATATGTATCTGATTAATATACACAAAACCTAAGGCAGATTTGTTCCTAAGAGAATACAACCAAACAACTTCATGTCACACCTTTAAACAAATTGAAAAAAGAAATTCTCTCATACGTAACTTGTATATCACTTTGCGTCCTTTATGTTTCTGTTATCGAGGCTACTGTGGTAATTTTCTTCCGCAACACTTTACGATCTCCTATTAAAATTATAATGCTCCGAAAGGTGTATCATTAGCCGCTCTACCATTCGTTTTATGACTCTTTTCCTACATTGTGAGTACGGGCAGAAATTTCATTATTGACAACAGCCTAAGAAATTATTTCAAATAGCAGAGCTATAATTTCCCCAGTAATCTTAGATTTCCTAAAGTTAGAATCCCTGACGAGCTTAAATTGGTTGTGGGATTTATACACTACTTATTTTCGCCTCAGAAGATTAACATGAGGTATATATATATATAAACATAATTCTCGTCGACCAATAAAAGAACTTATCACCGCAATAATGACCCAAGCTCAGGGATTTGATTGTCGTAATAAAAGTATGCAATTTTATTCTGGTGGCCACACACCCACCCCAAATGCCCTTTTAGTGTTTTTAAGGAGCAATCATAAATAGCGTAATTCCTTTGCTTTAATGTAGACATTTTTATCGCTTATGAAATAGCTTTTCAAGAAATTTGTGAAGTTATAGGCTTCTTTAATAAGTTGTCAACATCCTACAAATCGGGTAATAACTATAAAGAGGGATTATCCAGTGACCATTAGACAAGTTTTCCACGTAATTTTGTCTACGACTGAATTTGCATATATTTAGTGTGTCCATAAATTGAGGCATGAAATAGATGTAGATATGATATAGAATAGAAATAGGAAAGGAAATACCCGGAATCAGTGATGGGCAAATTGTCTACACAACGCAAATTACACCATTGTTGACACGTTAAAAAATGACGTAGTCTTCATCGCAATATTTCATGTAGACAATGTAGTCTACGTCAACAATGTAGATAATGGGAATTATATTTAAAAAAAAATCTTAAATAAGCTCAGGATGCTCATCACAACTATTATTCGTAAAAATTTCTTTGTTATTGTTATGTGAACATTTATTTTCATATGTCTCTGCTACGTTTAAATTAAAGAAGAAGAAAACATAACGCTTGTTTTATTTATATCGATTTCAAATACCAATTTGATGTAGGTACTTATCTTATAGTTGTTGCAGATTATTATAGTTGCTCAGATTCCATAAAATGTACATATTTTCTGGTAGGATTGTTATGATATTCATGTTACAGTTGTTTCACTAACCTTTAATAGAGTACTGGAAATAAAAAATTCTTGAGGAAATAATAGGTGCCTTAATGCTCACTAACTGATTTTTATATTGTAGGTACATAAATACATTTGAAACACATGAAAGCATGTACATAAAATAGAAAACCCACATTAAGACAAATCAGATTTCACAAATCAGTGCACTGAGAGAAATTTCCATTACCGTATTTGTTATACTATTATGGCAACACATTTATGACTAGTGTTCACAAGAAAAATAGCAGACATAGCTAAATCTGTAGCCAAATGTGCCATAACTATGATAAAATAACCATATTGCACTTAATGCCATGTATTTTTTACGTCTTCATGTGCTGCATAGCTACTGGAGTTATAAATTCGCATGAAATATAAGAAGCCATGTATGTATATTTTCAGGAAATATTTGATATAGCCGTTACTACAATATGTGTAGTATATGTGGCTATATTGCGTTATACTTGTAAACTGATCGATGGCTTAGTAGAGTGGACAGTCGCAGTTGGTTGTTGTCTCTATCCGGTGTGCGATGCAAAATTATTTTTTTATATAGAAAAATTACCGAGTAAAACAGTCACGAAATTACTTAACGCCATTTTAAAAGTTATTGTGAGCTTGGAAGAAAAGTGTGTGGTACAACAAAGAAGTTTTTTATATATATATTATCGATATAGAATTACAGTGATAATAAATATATCACATGTTCTAATGACTTTCTTCATTTTTCCGATAAAATGGTATGTATATTTCCAAAGATATGAAATCTGTTACTATATTGATATTAAACAGAGATATAGACATATGATCTAAATTCAAATCTGCATAGCACGTACTGACATATTAAATTGCAATTGGTTGAAAACTAGAAGGAAGAAGTGCAAAAATATGTAGCACTGTGTCCTATAAAAAACTGTCTTCTGCTATACTTTATGGCAAAATTTAAACTTGCTTGTGTAATGCCGGCGATAGGAAATTGTAAATTTTGCAATTTTGAATATCGTGAGAAGTAATACTCACATGTTTACAGGTGTCATCTATATTGAGATTATAGCTATATTCGCTTTGATATATAATTAAAGGAAATTCATTTATAATCGCCACTGTCCGCAAATGTCATATATCCTATAGCGGGGTCTATATATAAATTATGTGAAATCTAGCTAAAATTTCTCTCAGTGTATTTGTATGAAAGGCAAACAGCTTTTGTATATTTGTGAATACGGATTTGTTTTACAGCAACTGGTAAAGATTTACAAAGTTATTAATATTTCATAGCTTATAAAAATCTTAGACCAGGGTTTTTATTTAACTGTTAATCCGAAATCTATTTACATACACATGAGCATCTTACACGTTTTCCATACCATCACAACCAATATACTAACTATTCACTAAGAGACATGAAATAGTTTAAAGAATTCATAAAAATTCTGAAAGCCATCAGGAATATTTTTTTT
>QYTT01094790.1:8916-23459 GCA_006980735.1 Dasypogon diadema
ATCATATGGTCGATAAGTTCAGTGAACTTTTCAGATTGACAAAAATGTCAAGACAACAACATTTTTAAAGATTTTCGATTAAAGTTCTGGTAAGTATAATTGTGTAAATTTTATTTGTGTTGTGATTGTTAAGTGATGTGGTTTTGTATAATTTCGGGTAAGTGTGTCCTAATTTATGTTGATGTACATGTTTATGTTAATGTTTATGTTTGTTTACATATCAAATGTTCTTAACTAATTTGATTTTTTTTTACAGATTTAGTTGCGTTGTTATGCGATGGAAAAGAAGAAACTACCGACTAAGGATTCTCTTCAGATAAGTATAAAATTTTATTTTAATAAGATATTGATTCTTTGTGGTTTCTTCTTTCCCCTTTTCAGAATTTGTGGAGTCGCCTTTGATGACGGAACAGAATCTTTGTCAATAAAACAATAACTAGAAATTTTGAAGTGCTTAAAACAGGGGCGAACTAGGAAGGAAATTTCATGCACTGTATTGTATCCACAATTTCAAAAATTTTGAAGAACGAAGAAGTTATTAGGAAGAATGCCTTAAGCAGTGCAAACATACAAAGAAAAGATCTGCGTCCAGGTGAAATAAAACTCAAATGTGTATTCACTTTTTTGTTTCTTCTCACTATTATCTTTGGAAAAATTGGTGACGCTATGCTCATATGGTTTCGGGAAATGGAGACAAACAATGTACTAGTGGACAAATGACTAAAAAAAGCAAAAAAGGTCACTCAGTTGCTTAATATGTCAGATTTTGAGCCAAGCAATGGATGGGTTAATCGTTGGAAACCTAGGAATAATATAAATTTAAAAAAAAATCCATGGACAAAAGTTTGACGCAGACAACTTTAACGCAAACCAATGGATAAAGGACGTGCTGCCAGATTTGCTTAAAACTACTGCCCGGAGAAAATAACTACGACGCCGATAAGAGCTGTTTATTTTATAGAGCTCTTCCTGGCGGAACAACGACTTTCAAAAGGGAAAATCCAGTTGGTGGTAAAATGCAAAAGGACCGCATAACCTTATTGTTTTTATGTAACATGGATGGATCTGATACGAATTTTTTTGCAAAAATCCGCGCAAATCAACCTCATTTGTTTCAAGGAAAACACGTTCCTATTAGATATTTTTTTTTTCAAATTGGAAGTCGTGGATGACCAGGATAATATGGACGCAGATTCTCACCGATTTGGACAAAGCGTTGGAAAAAGAGAAACGGAACATAGTGCTGTTTGTCGACAATGCTGCCTGCCACAAACTGTGAGAGGGAATACAGCTAACAAACATAACTTTGCATGTCCTGCCATTCAACATAACTTCCTTTATTCAGCACTTAGATCAGGATATAATTTTATGGTTTAAGGTCTATTACAGACAACATATATTACGACGGCAACTTTTGGCCTTGGAAGGAGACAAAAAGCTCCGTGAATTTTCTAAAACGCTTAATGTTTTGAAAGCTTTAAGAATTGTGAACCGTGCTTGGTGGCTGGTGACTTCAACAATAATTAAAAATTGTTTTAAAAGGTTCTAATCTGGGGGTATATTTTGATGCGAAAGACTAAGACACTAAACCTTTAGAAAAGCTTGAAGAGCAACTAATGAATATTTTTTCATCCAAAGTTATTATAAAAAAATAGGGATTTCTATATTAAGCTTACCTGAACTACCCGTGTTATCTAGATATGTACAAATATGCTTTTTGAGTTCTAGAAATATTTATTTTTCTAGTTTTCAATAAAAAGAAAATTTGTTACATAATTATTATTTTTAATTTTCGAAAATAAACAGGCTTTTGTGTGTTTTCAACTACGTAGCTACTCCAGCTTTTAATTAGATTTTTACAGTTCATATCCATTAAAATTAAATCTTACACTAAATTTAAACAACCAAGCCCGCATATAGGCACAAATTTCCATTGCCCACTTCATGTTATTATATCCCGGTATTGTCGTTTCAGTTCATATTAATTTTTAATGATCGTTATATTGTACAAAAATTTGCAAAATCCTTTAAATATATGATAAAAAAAAACCATCCAAATTACGAGCATACATTCCTGAAAACATTGATTTCTTTGATCCTAAAGATTTAGCCTGCTATGTAGGATGTTTTACTAGAAGTAAAAGCCTTACGTTTCGAAGATTTAACACTGTCTTCCTAAGGGAGAAAGTTTTGTGCTAAGCGCAGCTTCACAAACATAAAGAATACAAAAAGGAATAAATAATACAAAGACATAACACAGAACGAGTGGAAAGATCCCACTAGGAAATCTTATGAGATCTCGCCTACCACAGGAGACCTCTCCTTTTATCTCTTCATTTCCTGACTTCTACATTACCATGTCATTGCAAAGGAGAGCTTCTTTTGAAGTCCACATCAAGTAGATTGGGACTTGTATCCAGTATTCTGATTTCCAGGTGGGCAGGGAGAAAATTGAGTCACAAAAACGGAACGAAAATACTATGTCGAGGCGTTTCTTTGAGACTTTTTAAATACATCTCTTTACAAAATGCCATGCAAGAAAATATACATCGTTACCTCTGCGTGGACTTTGAAAGGAGTCCTTGTAATAATCTCATAGTTGTACTTTTAAAAATCATCTAAAATGTCTCTCAGGAGAATACTGGCAATTATTTTCAGAGATATATTGATTTTCAGTCCTCCTAGGGTCCCTATTGACGGCAAAAAAGCAGGTAAATTGGATAGAGCTGAATCTAGAAATAAATTAAAGATCTTTGCAGAATTATATGTTCACCTTATAAGGCACATACAATACGTAGTGAAATAAAATTTTATTAGTTGATTCCCGTGTTTCTTTGTTTTCGGACCATCCGCATCCCTAAAGGCCTGCACCTTATTTTAAGCTTATTAAGGGCGCATTCAAAGTCCATATTGGTGTAGCAATTTGCTCAAATATTGGCGAAATATTAACGTAAATCACTCACGTTAAATATTCCGAACGAAAATTTTAATTTTGTAAGTACTTTTTTCTTTCTTTGGATCGAAATCGAAATAAACTAAAACCTTACAAAAATTATCTAAATAGATACCCAAAGATTATTTGAGGCAAATAAGGGTTAAACGAATTACTTACCTTGAAGAACTTTTATAATATTGCAAAAAATGTAAGTCAAGGTACCCGAATTCATGGAGAACATAAAGTCCACAATATCTCGAACAAAAAGCAGAATTCGGCCCAAAGTCATATAAAGTTTTCGACTGCATTTTAGGTCTACCATCAGCCCTTTGAATTTGGATCATCAATTCCACCCTGTATATTCGCCATTTAGCGAATATTTCGTTGACATTTAGAAAATCTTGTTCGAAAACAATTTACACTTCCAACTTACATATGGGAACTCTCTGAAGAGTTTGCCCGATTTGGTTCATTTTCTGCCAGAATATTTAGGTTTTACTAAAATACTTGTATGCCGAATTTTATACATTTACTACGAAGCGTTTTTTAAAGCGAAAATATCGATTTTTTATTTGATATAGCTGGAGATTTCATATGGAAACCCAATAAAGGAGTTCTTCAAATTAGCCTATTTACGAATTTGATCTTTCAATTTTAATAAGGTATTTGTGTACCAAATTTCAGGTCGGTAACTTAAGGCGTTCTCGAGATAACGCGTGGAAGGACAGACGGGCATCTGTCAAACGATTTCTTTTCTTCTTCCATTATTGGCAATATAGTTTATGTCTGTGCATCATGACTATTTTTATTCGTTAGAAAAGTTTGCTTAAACTTATAAAACCCTACATCTAGGGTATAAAAACACTCAGAGGTAGCCCAGAATAGCGTTCGCATAAGACGACACATGTTTAAAACGATGTAAACCATAGAAAAATCCAATACAATCATTGAAAGCGTCACGGATTCTATTAGAGCATACAGAATCTAGACATTGAGCCATACGGAAAAAAGGAAGAACAAAACTTTTTACAAAAGCCGAGCGAGAGGAGAATGGTAAAACAGATGCGAATAACTAAAAACATCAAGTTGAATAAACTTTAATAAAAGAAACATTGGCATGGTCACAGCGAAACATTTTACAGTTGAGAAAGACACCTAAATTCCTCATCTTATCAAAGCGATTCAACAAAACACAATTGAGCGAGGCGATAGCTTCATGAAACCCAGAGCGAGATAAAGCTATATAATTTTGTTGGATTTAACTTAAGACAATTAGCAACAGATCACAAATAAATATTATTCAAATCCCTTTGTAGTGTACTTACATATAAATCAAAGTGTTTTGTGGGGATATAAATATGAACATGCGAATGGAAAATAACATTGGGAAGGTTGTTAGTAAACATGCAAAACAATAGAGTGCCCAGAGCTGAGCCTTGTGGTACCCCCAAAAATAAGCTGGAAATATTAGATACTGCATTATGAAAGATAAAAAACTTCCTATAATTTTCACAACGGAACTATCTACAATGAATTGAGTGGATAACTTACTCAGTAGAATATTGATAGCTCAAGTTATCAAAGGCCTTAGCGAAATTCACGGAAATCAAACAGTATATCTCATTGTGATCCAGCACAAGACGCAAAAAGGCCTCCTCACATGAATTGTGGCGACGAAAGCTGATTGCCAATGAATAACGATTTTCTCCAATTGGTCACTTAAAAGTCTCTCGAAGGCATAATACCTATAGAACGGAAATCAGAAGCACCATATAGACTAGAGACTTTGGGAACCGACATAACAAGAGTGTGCTTCCAAACAGTAGGAAAATACTTGCATGTATGGGCTATGGTGTCCAAAATGACGTGTAAAAATAGTTTGATAAATTTCAGTGATATAGAGCAGATGATTGTCGGGCACATCAAAAATCTTAAGAATTTTTCATAAATTTTTTACCCAGGCCGGTGGTTGAGCGTGCTAAGGCACACGTATACAGATTTTTTCCCCTGTTGGCGTAAGTTCGAATCCCGCACAGGACATGGCGACTTATTTGGGTATCAGTGGTTGAGGCAATTCTACTGACAAGAATTATACTTGTGAAACCACTGTGATGTTGTACAGAATAATTTCATGCCAAAAATTGTGGCTCACTTGCAACATTTGTCAGGTTAAAATTTTCCAATCTCCCTTTCCCTAATTTCCTTTTGCCTCAGCTGTGCTATATGCATTATAGGGTTGTTCCCTGAGCTTAGGCAATAGCTTAAAAAAATAAAAAATGAATGAATTCTTAGATGGCAACGTAGTGTTAAAAATCCGGCCAAAATATTTACGTTCGTTCACATTCACATTTGTACTTCATCCCTTTGAGAATTACAAAACGCCTTTAATCCGAATAACATAATATAATGTACTATAGAAGGTTCCTATATCCATTCATATATAAGTCCAAAGCAAAATTGCACCCTGAAAATGTTATTAAGTTGAACAGCTGCTGACTAACCACAAGCCTAATTTGTGATTTATTTCGGACATAAGAAAACTGAGTCAATTATTAATGATGGGGCCATTTTACCATTTACCCATATCAAATATCAATTACCAGTGGTTTTCGCACAAATTAGTTGCTTCCCTCAATATTGATTGATCGCTCATCACTGCCACAGGGAATGTTTCAATTCAAGCTCTATGTAATTTCTTAACTTATCGACGTAACTTATCTGGAACTGGACAGCATTGCCGTTATGGCTGTCACGTACTGTTTCAATTAATATTGATTGATTTCCAAGAAATTAAAGGCAACGGATTAATTTCGTGGAAGTCGTTCATAACAAAAATTTCTCCAAGTGCTTACAAATCAACAACGTTAACTCTGGGGAAGATGCTGACAATAAGGAAGGAATTCAATAAGTATCTCTCATAGGAGAGAAAGCTAACAAATTTGCTGAGTCAACACAGTTCGAAAAGAATCCAATATACATAGTTTTTCCCATATTCAAATAAGGTTGGGTAAAAAGTCACATGAGGCCACATCCACAAATAATGCGAATAAAATATACACACACGCAATTCTCCACATTTCTTTTCAGAGGTTAGCCAAAAACCTGGAGTAAAAAAGTAATCCCGGGCTCTCCCAGATATTCAGAAATTGTTTATGCAAACAAAATATTTGCAATGAAAAACAGGTGGGCTCCTTAATAAGAGCAACATGTGCGCTTTATTTGTTTTGCACGGATTCCACATTGGCCAATTATATCAAAAATGAATCAATAAGGGAAATAAACTGTTTGCGTAGGAAACATTTTGCTCTCCACAGGAATTATTTCATTAATCTGAATTAGTGCCTGACGTACAATATACGACCCCTTGGGACACATTTATACTACAAAAGATGATCGAAATTGTGCACAGAGATGTTGTAGTTCCAGATTTATTTATTTTTATTTTAGATGGGTGGTAATATTGTTTAGACTTTAAGATTATTATGGTTACGTCCTGGAGTAGAAATGCGCTTTAATCCATTTCGTACCGCTTCTAAACCTGTCGAACAAAAGTAGTGAAGTTTAATCCGTTGAGTTCATAGATGAATTGCATTGAAGATTTTTTTTAGTTTTCCAGGTATGGGCTGTGGAATTGATTCACTCTTACACCATACGCCTTTTCTTATGACATATACTCGGTAAAGTTATTAATTACGTTAGCAAGATATTTGTATGGACTTATCCTCTACACCGTCTTCCTGCAGGGAATAGGAATTGGCTAAACGATAAATATGAGAGAGTTTTATAAAGTAAAAAAAAGAGTAAACCTTCTTGCGACTAAATTCGTCCTAGTTTGATCAAATAAGGAATACTTAAGACACACAATTAGTACTCGTCAACTGCAACCCTTGTTTTAAATGGGCGTACAGATGGCAACAGGGTTGGCAAGTACACATATATTGGAGCTAACAGATCATGCGGCTGTGTCGTATAGGTTAGCTCCCCTAGCAGTCGATTTTGCGATTGAAGAGCAAGATTTTTCCAGACCACATGCTATTAGCGCTGGTTCTTAATTTAATTAAGTCCGCGTGCAGCGAGGATATGACCCCTATGGTCTTGGTTACTAAACTTAACTGGCAGGGTCAGAATATTGAGATGTACTCCTGTAGTATGCGATGATCTGGGCCCGGACAACGGGGTGAGTAGGTACCATTGATGAGCTTATTGACATTATAAAAAAATCTGCGACTAATAATCCCACTCCTAAATTTACGTATAAGAAAGAGTGATTCAACGCAGATTGCTTACGTGCTCGTAAACTATCCTTCAGGGCTTAATGCAGAATGATTCTGCTTTCGTGAGGGACATATATTTGCGGACCTCTAAATCTTATAAGTATTTATGTAAGTCGGAACGTAAGAATTATTATAGATACCTTGCATTGAGATTAAATACGGTTAATAACTCCAAGTCCTGGGGGAGTGGGAGTGCAATTAATACCTCAATAAATACTACTTCTTGGGAAGCTCATGATGGTGATCCCTTACGCTGCCCCTTATATGACTGAACCCATACTAGACAATGAAATCACATTAAACGAAATCCAAGAAGTCCTAATGAAAGCAAAATGTAACAAAGCCGCAGGTCTGGACGGAATTCCTTAAATTCCGGAATTCTACAAAAATGCTCCGGAGAACTTTCTTTTAAGATTGGTAAATCATTCTGTCGTTCCCGAAGGTTTCACGGATGCTATCATTTCTCCGATTTATAAAAATGGCGACTCCAGTCTCCCCCAGAACTATCCTGTTGTTTCTGAACACCGCTAGTAAATTATTTATCAGCGTTTTGAATAACAGATTAATGTTATGGGAACAAACTTATAAAATTCTCTCTGAAAAACAAGGTGGCTTCCGTCCGGGCTATTCCACAATAGACAATGTTTTTAATCTTTTCAATATTATCAAACTGAGCTAAGGGAGCAATTAGAAAAAGGTGTATGCCTTTTTTGTTGTCTTAAAGACGACATTTGATACTATTGACAGAGGAGCGCTAATATATAAACTTCTCAATTTAGGAGTCTCTTATAAAGTAGGAATAGTTAAACAAAGCGCAGGTATGGAATAGTAATAAAATTTCTAACAGCTTTTCGACCAGCGCAGGGGTTAGATAGGGATATGTTCTAAGTCAAGTGCTCTTCGCGCTATTTTCATTAACGATATTGTAGAAGCCTTTGATGTAGGTCTCGATTTGGACAATATCGAAAGCAAGCTTCTCATGTACGCTGACGTTATTGTGATATTATTGGATGATTCTTTTAAATTGCAAAAAATGATAGAGCAGTTGGAGCAATACTGCAGCACATGAAAGCTTACCATGAATCTTGAAAAAACTAAAATTATCATCTTCCAGTGAGGCGGAGGTATGCGAAAAAGCTCAGAGAAATGGCTTTTTGATAACAACCCCATAGAAAGGAATAGGGAAATATATATACTTGGGTGTACTTGTAACTCCCGATATCTGAACATCTTAATCAACGCTTAATTGCTGCTAAAAAAAGCCTTAATACAACAAGGCACCACTTCTTACAGAAAAAAGAAGGTACAAGTAAGACTGTTCAATACGGTTTCTAGGTCTGTAATGTGCTACGCTTCTCAGGTGTGGGACTTCTTGTTATATGAGGAAGCAGAGAAGTTTCAACGATATTTTCTTAAGAAGCTTCTCCATTAACCCCTAGTATGCTCCAAATTATCAACTTCATCTGGAAACGGGAATGCCATTTATTTGAAATATCTTTACAAAATACTGACTCTTTATTTATGGTCTTGATAGATTGCCACATATATTAGCCAATAAGATAATTGAGAAAGGCATATATTGATATGAAAGTTGGTTCGATTTAGCTGATAAACACGGCCTCAATATAGATTTACTTGTGGAAGCTAATTCTGTTAGATATGCCTTGATGTCAATTATTATGGAAAAGGAAGAGGCTTAGCTTGGGATAAAGCAGTAGATAGGGCCAGAGTGACGGTGAGGCATGGTGTGGATGATAGGCTAAACTATGATCTTGATGATAACACCTATTTCAGAAACGAATTTCCAATAAGCAAAACCTCGTTGATAATCAGATTTAGGGGAGACTTGATTGATCTCACTTACACTTTCTTGGCAGTTGCCCTATACTTTCAGAGCACCGAGTGCAAGCATTTAGGAAAAGTATTATTTCAGATGATGAATTAATTCATATACTGAATGGCAAGGATAAGTTCGTAAATATCGTTACTTATGTTGTGAAAGCCTGGAAGTGTAGGAAATTTTTGATCGACGAATATGCTAATTATTTGTTTAAAATGTATATATTTGTTCCTTGACAATCTTGCAACTGAATTCATTTATTCTAAGGACAATTAGGTCTTTTATTTTTTTCTTTATGTTTTTTTGTTCAGTTAGGTGTGCATACTATTAAAGACTTTGTAATTTTGAATTAGAAAACAAATTTATTATTTATAGCGTTTACTTATCAAAGAGCCTATCTACAGGAGGTGTGTTGGGATTGTAGCTCCCCAAGATGTGAAAACATGGGAACATGCCATCAAATTATCGATTGTTTGATATGATAGAGTTTTGAGTTTAAAGTTCACATCATGTTAATTATAGGGCATTCCAGATCAAAGTG
The DNA here is from genome assembly GCA_006980735.1 of Dasypogon diadema. Classification (NCBI taxonomy): domain Eukaryota; kingdom Metazoa; phylum Arthropoda; class Insecta; order Diptera; family Asilidae; genus Dasypogon; species Dasypogon diadema. The sequence goes on from QYTT01094790.1 coordinate 18,507, forward strand.
CTTTGAGGTATACCACGTTACCTTTTGTGTTGCAATCTCTGATCATCAGCACATTCATACTCCACGCAAAGGGTTAATGTTCGCACCTCCCCACAATGGCAAGCATTTTTAAAACAAAAAAACAATAAATAATTTGTTATTAGTTGGAATTTGAGACTTGCTTGCATAGTTGCGTTAGCTTTACTCAATAAAGAACTATTTAAAATGTGGTGACATTTATTGCAGTGCCAACCCTCAGGGAATTAACATCATCCACAATGAGCATTTGTGGTCCTTCGAGTCGGACCACATGTGATGTTGAGCACATAAAAAAATTGACCTTCACCCACAAATTTGTTAATAACCTACCAGAAGATGTTTCGGTCTTAGTGTTGTTAACATTAAAGAGTAGGTTACTAAATTTGCTCCGTATGAAGCATAACTTCCTGCTATCCGCAAAATACTAAAAAAATTGGCCATCGATTTCTGTGGAAAAATGTGTTTCTCTTTATCAAAATTCTGGAGAAGATCCCATTTTTACGAAATTTTTCATTACTGTTTCCCCTTTTTTAATTTATTTTGTATTCTACAATAACAAAAAATCGCATGAATCTACCTTCTATCGTTTCTACATAGGTTGTCGATTTTCAGCACAAACAAACAGACCTTTTTTTGGTCTTAACTTGAGATCCATTAGTAAAAAGAAAAGAACTGCATGAAGAAAGAGAAGGATAAATCTTCATTGTTAAAAGTTTCTTCAATAATATGATTTAACCTGCGAACAAAGTTTTATCTACTTTTGATAAATACATAATTATCACGTTTTAATTCTCTACATGCATTTACTATTCTATCCCATAATTCTTGCCTTGAATCAATTTCAGAAGAGTACATTCGGTTCTGTAAATATCCCCACAGAAAAAAGTCAAAAGGTCCTTCCCACCCTATCCATCGCTGTTTGCAGCCTGAATATCAACCTCATTATTTTGGGAACAGTTCGCTGTAATTAAGTGTACTTTCTGCTATAAAAATCGCTAAAAGTTAAAAATCTACCGTTGCTTTTTCGGAAAAATCGAAGCTTCCAAAATGCTTTTAAATCAATTCTCTCATAAATTGAATATTAATCTTAATAATTTCCTAATAACTTACCCCTTAATTATGCAACTTGTTGATTGTAATTGGTAAACTCGTCTGCATAATGTTTTTGCTAACTACTTACTCCTTCTTTTATGGAACTTGATAAATGGCTTAATCAGTGCTAATGAGAAAATAAGCGTGATCGTCTTCTCATGTCACGTCACAAAGCAGTTAATATGCAAATAAGTTTCTTCACCCATATTCTCTGGGGTGTGAACATTGAATTAAGGTTTAATTAAAATCCTTTTCTTTCGGACTAAGAATTCATTGATTGCACCTAAAAAGCTGAAAAATATCTCAAAAATATTCCAAAAATGCAAACACAGAATTCTTGTAAAGCTTAGGCAGTGGATTACTGGTGCTATCAAATTTGTGCATTTTCGATAAACGTAAACTAGCTAGAAAAAGTCTGCGTACACCCAGTAATGTGAAAATACTTTTTAGGAAAATTCAAGCTAATTGTGGATTTTATATTGAAATTTATTTTCTATATATATTCTTTGTATATTTACAGTTTAGGAAATACTAACATAATATACTCTGAGTAAATGCAAAATGAAAAATAAAAAGCAGAAGTAACAAAGGTCATGACAGTTCGGTAGAAAAAGCCTGCATACAGTAAAGTTAAAACTATAAATAATATTAATGAACTTAAGATTTAATAACTAGTTGCACATCCTTTTCCTGAAATCTCTTTTGCCTAGAATACACAATCTTTGAGGTTTCCTGAGCACTGATGTTGTTCTATAATTGCTTCGGAACTCTTTTCTGCACATTCTTCAAAATAATGTGATATTGACGAATTTTTCGTTCTAGTGGATCCCATAAATATTTTGGACAATTGCGGTGGTGCATGCAACTGTTTTGCGACATTATAAAGCAATCATAACCTCACAGTATCCGATGTGTTCTTGGAGTCATTATCGTGCATAAAGTAGTATTCATCACCTAATCCAAATTTCTCAGCACTTGATTTTAAATTCCACTTTAAAATATTTGGGTAGTCATATCAGTTCATGGTAGACACGATGAACTCTAATTTTAATATACCTACCACTACTTGCCATACACCCACCCATTGCAAAGATGAATGTATGTATAGTCTTTCCACAATATTGCCAATTTCCCGAGAACTTCTCCCTTTTTCCGTAATTCTATAATGCGTTTACGCTAGCATACACCAATTTTTTTCCCTTTCCGACTCCATGTCGTCTAGTGCAATAATACCACTCTGATGTGTAATTTTCGCATATCTTACATTAACTGCAGTATTATAGGACCCACTAGTTTAATTAAAAGATATGAGCGAAAAAAAAATTCTTCTGACATTTTTATTACATTTTTGGGAAATAACACAATTTTGGAAGTGTACGCAGACCTTTTCTACTGAATTTTTGTGACATTTTTTTCTTCTGATTTTTTTCTATAATTTTCATTTGCTCGAAATATATTGTTAGCATTTCCCAAAATCTAAATGTAGAAAGAATGTATGGACAATAAAACTGATTAAAAAACAAACAACTACACGGTTAAAAATTTTAGAGTAAATTTTAATATTTTTGGTATATATACAATATGACTACACTAGAAAAATATTAAAAGATAATCCTTGGCATATATTAAAATGAAATACTTCTAGCCTTAAACTTTAATACCTACATGTGGAATTTTCGATTTTTTGAAACAAAGTTGAATTTCGAAATACGGTGCTATCAGATCCTTTCCCGTAGGAACCAGTGTCAATGTATCATATATGAAATGATGTTGCGAATCAGCTGTTGTTAGCAATACTATTAAATAAAATAACTTATAATTGAAATGTAATGAACCACTCAAGGCCGGTTTTGTAATATGTAGATATGTGCTTTCCGTCGGCTGAACCAATGCAGTTGGGAAAATTTGCATATTTCTGGAAGCTTTTCGCAATCTCATATCATCATTCTTCTGTTGGTGTATGAATGCATTCTTCTTTGAAAATACTTCACATGGCCTTAAAACATACCAGGAAGCAATTAAGATCTGGGCAAGCGGCATCCCGACGACGACACATATATTCGCATAGAACTAGAATTTTTTCCGCCGTTGTCACTTATGTGTTGAAAGGGAAGGCAGATATTTTGAAAACTTTTTGTAATTTTTCACAATAAAATAATTATTTTTATTTAATTCTCACTTTTACTTATTTTTACTTCCCAACTAAAGTTGTTAAATTTTGCACTTAGTACTTTTGGAACTTTTTTCTTAAAATTGCCAAAGAACATTCAAGTTAGTTTTTGTTTTGCTAAACATCATCAACTGAACCATCCTTTATTTAAACACTAAAATCATTTTAGTATAAGGTAATGATAAAAAGATGCATTTTAAAAACTTAAAATTAGCTTTTCTTCACAGCTGTAAACAGCTGCAACACTGATCCGCATCAGTTCGGGGTTGTGTTCATTACTTTGGGGTTGCGTTCCTGGGTAGCTTTGGTGTTAAGTTCGGTGTTTGCCACCGATAAGTATGTAATACATGGATTTTTCATTATTTTGCATGGTAAAATATTTTGCAAGGGTCTTTTTACTGCTTGCTTTCATGGCAGGATTAGGCCTACACGGGACGCCTCTGAAAAAATCGTGCTTTGAAATTTAAGGTGCACATTGAGGGAACATATAAAACGTTATATCACTCATATATCTTCACTTTGTGCAATTGCACAGGGATCTCCTGGTATTTATAATTTAACTATTAGCTTTTCTTCACACCTTTATAAATTTAGTATTTTAACTCGATACCTGACGTTTTAATAATTCTTAATATTATGTTTTTAATAATGACTGCAAAAATATTCTTTATCCACTTTTGGTATTGAAGGTAAAAGATCTTTTATATCTTTGCATTTTTCCATCGATATTGTTGATTTTACTTGAAGAAGTGTAAGAATGGAAGAAAATAAATCATTTGGCGTACCAAATACATTTCTAGTAGGTTTTTTTATAAGATTAGAAGTTACATATTCTATTTGAAACATTGACTCAAAGTATCAAAAAATGGCTAATGGAGCAAACAAGAATTCAGCCGAAGACATGCGGGCTACACATATGGTAAAAGTTAGGTTTTTCTTTAATGGTTTGTCGTATGTGGAGTGCTTCCCTCACTTCTAGAATTCTTCGTTATAGTGAAATTAAAGCGAATTCGTTTCACTTTAACTAATCCAGAACGAATGACAGATTTCATTTCATTCTCAAACTGAGAAGGAAAAGGGATTGAAATCGAAATCGAATTTGAAATCCAAATCTATCTTTGCTTTTCTCGAGTTTTAGCTTTTGATTTTATTTCCATTTCGGATTACCATGAATGCTGAGAGAAAATGGGTACCGTGTTGTGGATTATCATAGTTCAGCCCATCAATTGCTTTTTATACTGTCACCACATTAATTCGAATTTTATATAGTCATCGTCAGGTCGTCACTTTTCTCCAGCGAAATTGTGAATACATTTCTCTTTTACTTTACTTGCGAATTGTTGCAGTATACCGACGAAATATGTATAACCTGTATTTCCACTTAACAGACTGCATAGAAAACTTTTGATATATACACTTAAGATTATTTCTTAAAGTCATATAGAACGTTCCTAATCCTGGTGTCCTTTCAGGCGAAAAGTGCGTTTAAATGTCTATGCGGCAGAATCGTATCCCCACTAGCAATTTGGATATGGATATGGAATTATGAATTAAGATTGAAGAAAAATACAAAAAAAAAATGGACAAAACAGTAGAGTCCAGAATACTGGGGTAAATTTACTCTGATTCTATTAAAGTCATATCCCTGAATGCATATCCAATTATAATATTAT
>QYTT01094790.1:27438-44865 GCA_006980735.1 Dasypogon diadema
AAAACCCATATGGACTTATTTTCATGATGATCGAGAAACTCTTGAAAAAGTTAACATTTACGACCGCCATATTTGATCCACCATGTTGAATTCTTAAGCGTTAAGGTTAAATTCGCAATCATCAGCCCCAAAAACCTATATATCCGTCATTTTACCAACATTTCATTGACGTTTAAAAAATCTTTTCATTACGATCGCAAAAACTTTTGAAAAAATTACATCTCTGGCTTAAAAAAAAAAAACTTTCATGTGGCAGCCCTCTGAAGGAGTTGGCCGGTTTGGTTAGTTTTCTGCCAGGATACTTAGATTTTATAAAAGTACTTGTATGCCGAATTTTATTCATCTACTTCGTATTGTTTTCGTTTTAGAAGGAAAATATCGATTTTTTATTTGACATAGTTGGAGGTTTCATATGGCAACCCTATGAAGTAACTTTCCATATTGACCCATTTACGAACTTGAACATTCATTTTTAGTAAAGTATCTGTGTACCAAATTTCAAGTTTCTAGTTTAAGGCGTCCTTAAGATAACTCGCGGAGAGACAGATGAACAGACAGACAGACGGACATCTATTAAACTATTTCTTTTCTTCTCTCATTAATGGCAATGTGGTTTATTTCCATGTATCACGAATCCTTCGATGCGTTTGGCTCAAAGCTATAATACCCTAAATCTAGGGTATAAAAATACCGTAAAGGGGGTGAGATGAAACACTTTTTTAACACTATTACTACCGCTGCACATAAACAGATTGATTAATTTCATATACTTTTTATCTGAGGACGTTAAAAAAGTGCAAACGTAGGGAGAGATGTAACACTTGCGGGAGAGATGGAATAAATTTTTATTCAACTTAAAAGAGTTAAAATGGCGTACAATCTTTGCACTTGCTATAGCGCAGGCAACAGTGCTTTTTTGGTCGCATTTTTGGATACTGCTTTGGGCTTTGTATTGTGAGCTGGATGTTTTCGCCTCGGAGTCTCTTCTTTGTCGCTTGTGAAATTGTCGGTAATAGCCTCCTCGCTCTCCGAATTGCACAACCACGGTCTCTTCTTACCTAATCACGACTCGCGATTTCTTCTAACCTGTAGTTCTTTTCAGTCTTCTCGTATAATCGTTCCCTGTTGGTTTTCAACGTCAAGATCACTGATGAATTTGCAGATCAACGCGTGTTTCATTTAAACACAGATAAACACCCAGATGTTCAGGCCTAATGCATTGCCTGGGACCAATTTCTGTTGGAAAGCAGCGTTAACGTGACTTTTGGACAAAATGGCCAATGAATTCAGATTCAGCACCCTGGTTTGTCTATCGGTTCGTAGTCTAATTTCCTTCGACGTTCTTATGTCCTAGTATCCATACTAAAATGATCTTAATGCTTCTAGTTAGTTGCATTAAGACGTTAGGACAGTGTCAGAAAACTCTAGACTCGTAGTATAAAGTCCTTGCAAAAGATGTATGGGTAGAGAACTATATTGTATAAATTTTGGCTTGGAAGATGGTTGGTGCGCAACAGCAGCACCTAAGGTACCCGCTCACGCTTTGCCTCTATCTTCGATCCGTTCGTGTACCACTTAAGTGTGCCTCTTTAAAATGTGGGACTACCACTGGATCAGGTTGATCGGTGCTATAAGGTTATCTTAAATGGTAAGTTGAATATAAATATTGCTTCGGCATTAAATCCATCAGTGTGGTGGCCGCAATGATCTCTTCAAATTCACCAAAGCCTTTGTGCACTGAGCGCTGCCTCCTTCATGGAAATGTAGATGAAAGACATTGAGCAGAGCTCCCCAAGTTGTAGTGCAGCGAATTTTCATCGCACCCGTAACTTTCAAACAGCCTAAATTTTGAATATTTTCTGGGTTTAACTCCACTATCTTTTGTATGGTTTTAGGCCGTCATAGTAATGCAGTGTATGTGACCATGGGTATTACTATAGCCATGTATAATCAAATGACGATTTTTGGCTTCAATCCCCAAGTTTTATCAAAGGGTTTTTGACAGTAATACGACTGATACGGCTTTGTCTATGACTATTTTGAGTGGAGATTTCCAAGTGAGATACTAGGCCAGAATTAGACTTAAATATTTGGTGGTCTCTGGGTTGTGAACTGTGATTAGAGCACTCTGCATTTTATCGGAGATATGATGGGCAATATACAATAACAACGTCATCTGCGTCCCCTATACGGTTGGCCACGCTAGCCGTCGTGGTGACAGGCAAAGTGTGTAGGCTGAATCAGATTTGGGAGGTGTACAAAAGTTCGTCCGAACATAGGTACAAGCACCTCCGGCTCTTCTTCTATGTATCGCTATATCAGAAAATTTTGTCTATTGTTTATGTCTGTTGTTTACTTTCATTTTCTGCTGCTGCTGATAATAATAATGCCGTCGTTTGACGCGGTTGATTGAGCTCTGTAATAATGTATACTATAATATATATAATGGGCAAAGCTCTCTGACTGCATTTTAATGTCCAACCTCAGTCACCGGTCCTAGAGAACTGAAATTTGGAGAATACGTCCCTTTTATAATGTAAGTATCTACTTAGAAACCGCTAAAAAATGGTTTATAAAAATTCCAGGAGTCAAAATATTTCTGCAGATTAAATCATTCGATCCAGACTGTTAATAGTTGAAACATGAATTTTGAAGGATATATTTCTTACGAAACCACCAATATCTGTATCTACAAATTTATACTGACAAAGAAAAGCAAGCTAAATTTTATGATGCCGTTGTCGTTCATGTTGAATTATAAATGCCCTTTAATGGGGAGAAAAGAGGTAATTATAGTTTTCTCAGTCAAGGATGCAAAGGATAGATATATAAAACAATACATCTATCTATTTTTTCCCCATATGTTTAATGGAAGAAATTTTATTTCAGTTCCATATTTTGAGTGTAAGAGAGGAAGTTATATTTTAAAGCACTTTTGGTATCAATATCTAATATGTATTTGTTCGGAAACGATCCGTCTATTATGATGTCTATGTTCTCAGATAAATAACACATACATAAAAGGGATCAACGGCCAGGTGAAGTTAAAATATCTGTTAAGAAGTATTATTTATATTATTCATAATCACATGAGAGTTAGTCTGAGAAATGACACTTGCGCTAGCCAATTTTCAGAACGAATCCTTAAAATAGCTGATGGTGACTATTCTAAACTTGATGGGAAGATTATTAACCGATTCAAAAGTGGAGTCCACTCACTTCTTAGAAACCACTTAGTTGAACCGATAGCAGTCAAGTTTCCTGCAGTTTTAAGTGTGCAACTAAAAGATATGAATCTTGTGTACACATTATACGTAATAAAGTAATTTGAATTTGAATTCACAGTCAAGATCATCTACTACTGTGTTATGTTATAGCACATCTTTAACATTATTAATGGATGGCTCAAATGAGCAAAGCTGCATTTTCTCATCTGTACCAACTAACTCTAAGGATTTTGAGCCTGATGATTATGAAACTTTACGTTTACCTCAAACTTCTGAAAACCAAGTTGTTATAGATGCAACATCAAAGCAAACAATAACGAAGATGATCTTTCAAATTTTTATGTAAACTTTGCCACCAATTTCAACAAATAAATATAGAATATTTTCTTTAAAATAAAAATTGCGATTTCCTTTCTTACCTTTAAATAATCCTTTGATAAAACTTCATACATATTTCGACATATGTCTGGTATTAAATAGCTCAATGTTTGCTCTGCTATATGAACAGAAAACCGCATACAGTTGTAGTATCGTCCAGTTGCTAGAAATCTTAAAGTTGCTACAAGACGTTCTTCTGGCGGAATAGTTAAGATTCTTTCTGCTCAACCATTGTTTGACACACTTTGATCTATTCTTCTGTTTCCCTTATAATACAAATTTTTTCCAAAGTCACTCATCACTAGTGCTTTCTAAGTCAAATACTTCACAAATTTTTTCACTGTTATTTTTTCCACTGTAATAACTGGGTACTGTATTAGATAGTTACTGACTTAGAATTGCAAAAAAAATCACTCAAATCTTTCAAAAATTTCAAACGATCAAATATGACAGATTTATCTGCTGATTTGTTAAAAATTGGGAGATATATCGGCTACATTTCTACACACACTTAAATTTCTTGTCCCGATTAATTTTATACAGATATATCATTTGAATGTTAGTTGACAAACACCAATTTATCTTCAACAATTTGTCGTTCATTATTATCTGCCGCTAAATACACGGATTATCTTTCGATATAAATTGCTTAGATTGGACGATAAATCTGCTAGCTAGCAGCTAATAGCACATAATTTCATCGGCTATGCCCATAGAATTCTAAGGGGATAGTGTCATCTTAACGGTTAACTCTTCTTCCTTCCTGCACTTCATCCAGAAACAAAAAAGCTGATTATATCGACAGGTATTTTATACACAATGCCTGACCGATTTAATTTCCTAGTTTAACTATTTGTTACATCTCAGTGAGTTAAAGGCTCGGAGTATAAAACAAAGAGGATTACTTGAAAAGCTAAAATCTAGCAACTTCTTTCTCTAGTATTGGGAAAGCAGCTGCATTAGAAGTAGTTGTACTTTCTGAAATAACTGTGAGATTATCAATATTGGTTGGTTTCAAGAGGATCTAAGATTTGAGTTTTAAGGAAATCTGAAAGATATAGCAAAAAAATTAACAATTCTTTAAAAATTTTTAAATCCTCCCAAAGAGGAAGTTCTAGCCATGAAATTTTAAGGGGAATAGGTTAATCTGTCTTCTCGTACTGATACAAAAATAATAGGTTGAGTCATCCTAGTAATATTACAAATGTGAAAGTTTGTATGTTTGGATGTTTGTTATTCAAACACGCAAAAACGGCTGAACGGATTTGTATGAAATTTGGCACGCAGATAGTTTATAACCTGGATTAATACATAGGATAGTTTTTATCCCGGTAGATGATATGGCTTAAAGACTGTTATCAATTTATGTTAAAACTAGCTTCTGCCCGCGACTTCGTCTGCGTGGACTTCACAATTGGATCCCGACAGAAATGAAAAATTTATATTGTATTTCTTTTGACGCACATATTTTAAGTTATATACTTCTACAGTAAATGATTTATTATTTTCCGTCAGTATGTGTAAGTTTTCGGACTCGATACTCTTGAGTAACCGACATAAAGCTGTCCATGTGAAAAGGAAGGAGTGCCCAAATGAAGTCCTGCGACTTTCAGCGTTTGGCCCTGGGACTTATTAATGGTCACGGTAAATGCCAATTTTAGGGGAAATTGCAGCCTTTTAAATTGAAATGGCAAATTATTTGGGATAATTGGAATTCGGGGAATCAACAAATCCTTTAGCTGATCCGGTAAGAATAGCAGCCCTTATGGCAATGTCGTCTATAGAAATATATTAACTTAAAATATATTAACTTAAAATATGTGATTGTACCATTGCAAATACCTATTCACTTAAACGTAAAACTGCTGCTATTTTTCTCTATTACAGCGCAAGAGATATGACGGGTGAAATTTTTGTATCCCATTAATTTTTTTATTACTCACACATTTTTCATTTCTCTCTGGACACAATTCTGAAGTCCACGTAGTCGAAGTCGCGGGCAGAAGCTAGTATTTAATATGTATGCCTATAAAAAGTAACACAAAAAGTTTTGTACTTTATTACATCTCATTTTTTGCCTGTAGATTTGATAAATAAATTCCTAATGTCCCCTTGTTACTCAGTACAGATTTGAAATGTTTATCAACAGAGGCGATGAGAAAAATTGTTTACATAATATACCGCATTTTTAACATCGAAGACAAGCGTACAGCTCTAAAACGATATCTTTTTGTTTTCCGTTAATGGCTACATAGTTTATCCCTTTTTATCATGAATATTTTATACAAAAGTGTGCAAAAGTGTGCTAAAACTGATAATACCTAGAGGTAGGCTATATAAAAAAGGATATATCTAATTAGGTTAGCTTTCTAAATAATGAAAGAATGGGATATATGAAGTAATTTTAATAACTCTCTTATTTAATTACATTCTCTAATATGATTCCTAAAGTAAACCGTGTAAGCTTTAGCTCAAGCTAAAGATAATAAAATTTCTGTGTAAGATATTTTATGAAAAAACAAATTATATATCGAGCAGTTGAAATGAAACGGTCGTAACTATCTGGGAAAACACTTTCACAATATCAAATAAGTTGAGTTGCTTCGATTTTCAATAAATCTTCAAAATCCAGTTGAGATCAAATTAAAAGTTGGTAAACATTTCAGGTTCAGACGTCGTCGCTACGCAATTTCCTCAAATTGCCCTCTTCAGAACATCTGAAAATGAAATGAAAACTCCAAACAAGTACAAATTTTTTGACATCATTAAAATGTTTTCAAGTGTACACCTAGGAATTTATAATGATTTTGTCTTGATTAATTTCCCCTTTGTTTAATTTAACGCTCCCTTTCAAGTTTATTATTATTAGAAAGATTTTAATTTAGGGAAGATTAAAAAAGTTTTCCGAGGCACGTTTAGGAAGTAAATTTAAAAGGACGTCTGAACAATTGCTACCAGATGTTCTGAATTCGTTGATTCTAGGTTCCGTACAATTGATACTTGCTCCTGATAGGAAAAAGAAAAGTATGTTCCCAAGGTACAAATCAATGAATAATTTGAGTAGATTGCGAGGGAATCTCTAAGGTTGTAATGTATATATATATGTATATGCAAATGTAGGACAGAGAATAGGTGGATGGTGGATACAGCAAAATGAGTAAAACGAATAATGTGCAAATAAAACGTAAGGGTAAAATTTAGATTGTGGATTTTGAATTAAAGCACGGGAATTGTCCTAATCAGAAAGCAGTAAATTTTTATATGGTTATCTTTAACAATCTTTTGACTACCCTTAGGAATTCTGCACTTTTAGAAGAAAAATTCCGCAGAAAATTTTTTTATAACATTTTGTGAGACCCGCACAAGACAACCATTTTTTAGTATATCGTATTTTAATAATAATCATTAAAATGTCTTTTTAATAAATAATATTGAGGTATTTATGATCTCCAAATATATTAAAAATTTATTAATAGAAGAATATAACTTCTATCTGTTGTATATCGTCAGTCAATAATGACTGACGCAGCCTGAACGAAAAGTATGCTGTCGATCGCCGGATACTGACGCCGTCCGAAGAAAAAGTTTAGTGTCAGTCATCGGTGACTGACGTGGCACTTAACGTGTTAAGTTTCTGCGCTATGCAAAGGACAGCTGTATTTTTTTGGCACTGTATATTTTTCACACATTGTTTTAAATGGAAAATTTGAAGGCGAAAGAGAAAGTATAAGTTCTAAATTCTGCTTTTCTTTTGCTATACATTTTTTTTAATTTCCTCCAAATATTTATATAATCGTAAAGTGGTTCTATCTAGAAGTTTTATCAATGTAAATAAATATAAGTTTCGGCAGATGTTTTCATACCTCTTATTGATTCTTTCTCTTGGTAGAATTCCTTTTACACCTCCTTCAGTGGGTAAAATATGCCCTTATTAACAGTGTAAATAATTGCATATGACTTTCTGTAAGATCAGCTTCCATATAAATGGACAGTGCCTCTGATCGCGTGTTTCTAATTGCATTTTTACGTGCAGCAGCGAGAGTGCTTCAATAATTTGTAGTTCATTTTAGTGATATATCTTTCGTGAGTTTTGATACCTCCTTATTTCGTAAAGCAGACTGACTCATTTTTTGGCAAAGCTTAAAAATCAATTTTAATAAAATACATGGGAAAGAAAAGATTTAGTTCCGTAATATTCTGCTTAAATTAAGATAGAGCGCTAGCAATTAAGTTCTACTTAAAGAATGAATTTTACCTTGAGACGACCCTAAAAGTTGACTCCAGGGCCAAAGTTAAGGTCATCACCAAGAATCTCTTGTTGTGCCCAGCAATTTTCATATCAAGAAAAGCTCAACCTTTTGAAACGATGGAATATCATTTCAATTACTTTTTGCATTATTTGAACATTTCTAGAAATGTTGGTAAAAAAGGAAGAAATATATATAGTAAATATTTTTATACTAAACAAATTTATGGAATATAAATATGGCGTATGAAATCAGAAAACGAAAACAGAATCCTTATTTTATAAATAAGATAGTTACAGTTTATATATGGGTAGTTATACGGAAATTGTCAGACCTTTTGTTCTTACCTCCTATCTATCAGAAAAGGATATTTTTTAGAACTTTTAAAAACACGTTCACGCCGGCGTGACTCACCGGTGGTTCGCACGAGAACTTTAAGAGAAAATTACACGAAAACCTAAATACAACCGCCGGCGTCAACGTGTTAAATTCCTATATCCAATAACGTCTGTGTACTTGTAAAGCAAAACATTGCAACAATTTTTGTTTTTTATGTAAAAAAATCGGATTTTAAGACGCATGTCTTCGTTACCGTGATTGTTTCCAAGCATTGGATATAAAAAAAGATTTGAAATTTTGGCTTCCGAACAAATTCTCCTAGATATTTCTTGTCGAAAAAGAACATTGAGCCGATGCCTCGCATACAGAGAAAGCGAAAATATTTAAGCGAAATTCCTCTCATTTTCATATTTCTAGCTATCGCCTCGCCAATACGGCACGATATTCTGGCTCTCTTAGATTATGGTAAAATATGATAAGTGATGGGTACGATGTGTATTTTTGGTGCGATACCAATACATAGAGAACATTATGAACCCAGTAGGACCGGTAAGCTTACAGAAGTGCTGAAAAAACTACTTCCTAGTAAGGGGAAGTACTTACCAAATACCTTATACAAGTGCTTATTTTTACACACGATGTCATAGGCGGTAAGGTCTTACTTTTTGCCAAAATGTAAGTACTTATATAAGGAAATGAGGTAATGACAGATGAAAGTACTTACAAGTAATTCCTAGAAAAATTACTGGTAATAAATGCATTATATAAGTACATATCTCAGCAGAATTTATAAGCTCTCAGAAGGTGCGAAAAATTGCTTCGGATGCTATAGTGTTGGGCATTAATCAACCATTTTTCAATCAATTAATTGCAAAATTAATCACAATTGATAGAAACATTAATTTCAATAAAGTAATCGAATAAAACAGGCAGCAAAGAAGCATGTCTACTTAAAAAACATCATAGAAAAATCGGAAAATGCGAAGGAAAATTAAGATATTTAAGGTTTTTAAACAAACGTTTATTCTAAATCTCTTAAAATAAATATAAAATATATCTTAACATTAGTTCCTAAAACAACATAACGAAAAATAAACCTAAAAACTATGCTTTTGATGGCCCAGCTTCTTCTGCTGTGGATGGTCCTGCTTCTTCTGCTTTAGCTGACGTGGATGGTCCAACTTTGCCGAGGTCTATCTTTTTTTTGTCCGATTTATTTTTATAATATCGTCCCTTGTAAGACTTAAAAGCCTTTTTTAATTGCATGACATAATTATCTTTTGTAAGACATTTGTCCTTTATGGCTCCTAAGAATTATAAACAATGTTATAAATTGATAATGGATCTGATAGAAGAAAATCTATCTTACTATAAAACAGATTGTTGATTCCACTATACATCTTAAATCCCTCTTTTTTATGTGTGCCATCATAATTGAAAGTCACAATAATATTATGGCTTAACAAACTATGTAAATTTTTCTCAAGGCCTCCATGCTTTATAATTTTTTGAATCCCCATCACCTATATGAAAAAAGTGCATAAGAAATCGAGTTGTTTATTATATTGAGGTTTGAAGATATTTTGGCATTGTGACTATTACGCAAAGATAGTATACTTGTTTCATTAGGAATTACTCTACTGTGTAAATAATGCACGGAATAAATGAATTGTTTAATTGAACGAAAGAAATTAAAATAAAATTGATGTTTTTTGCATAAATAGTATTCATAAAAATAGAATAAATATTTTGCATATTTAAAAAATGCGATATAAAATTCTAAATGTGGGAAAATACCATACGTAATTATTACATGTTTGTAAAATTTAATCAACCCTTGCTCACCCTACAACTGATTCGTTTCATATATTTTGAAATCCAATAACTTTAAAGAGCTATAAACAATTAAAATTTTTATTTATGAGATGACTTTTGTACTTAGCTTGTTATCATATGTCACGCCGTGTTCATTAACATAATTATTACACTAATTACGAATTTTTCTACTTGAACATTTCACGCATTATTCACCAATGCCACAAAAAAACTGACCGAATTTCACGCGCAATAGCCCACCATGATTGCGTTCTCTAACTCGCTTTAATTTCCTACGATTATGGGAGATATTTTTCACTCAAGCCCAGTTATTCCCGAATGACACCTTACCGCCAGCCTTCTACGGAATGTATTCTGTAAGCAGTTCTCCAATATCAAACTTATAAGTAGTACGTCTTACGTGGTAAGTAGTTATATAAGTACATTGTTGGTAAGTGGTTCCAAGTTTTCCTGCTGGGAACTATCAAACTAGTCGGTTGTAGTAGCTCAAGCTAAAAAGGTGCTCAGTGTAATGTTGTACAAAACCAAGCTTTCCTTTGTATCACACTGTCAATGTGCTTCTGTCATATCCATCGTAAGTGATTTATCATTGAAGCATATTGTTGTATGAATAATTATATGGTCGTAACAATTCTGTTCCTGTTTTTATGCTTCTGGTTACAATCACAATGCTCTTGCGTTTGAAAATTTTGGTTATATTTAGCAATATTCAAGAAATCGTCATTACCATGATGCCATTTCCATGTCCTATTCATGACCATGACTCAATGACGCCGGATTGACATTTTCTATGATGCAGTGCGAACACAGTTCCACGTAACCCTAAAAAAATTAACATATATTTATTTGAGTTGACTTACACGTAATAATATTCCTTTTACGTTTAAAACAGCTTAAATAAATACATGTTACGTGGAACTAGATTCGCACTGTCATGTCGATACAGTTCTACAACGAAGACGTGAAAATCCTCTATCCCACATTTTTGGTCAATTTTTTCTTTTTTATTTGACTAAAGGGAAGACAACTAAAAAATAAGACAAAATTTTCCAAAACATTTTTTGTGGGATAGGGCGTTTTCACTAAAAGCCCTCGATATAGTGAGTGGTGTTGAATTCTGTCAAATTCGCTACTCACCTTCGCATCATCATACTGCCCGAAAAATTTTAGAAAAATGTATAATTATAAACAAATATGATGTGGGTTGGTTTCTGAGGAATAATTCGCTTAATCTGTTTACATAATTTCATTTCGGATATTCGTGAAATTCTTCTTCAGGTGCTTTTTAAAGGAATTAACACTTTGAGTGCGGCGTCAGTCCCCGGAGACTGACATTTAAAATCTCTTTCAGTACAAATTCATTTCAGTACGTAATTCTCCCACGAAAGCTGTTATGCTACTTCAAGCGAGCGATTAATGTCATATTTTAGAGTAATTAGGGCCAGCATAGTAGTTAAGTGCCGCTTTTTGTGTTGCACGATTTTTGCCGCAAATTATTATTTCTTATTTGACCTCGAGGTGACCCCTTTAGGTTGCTTTGGCCCGCAATTGAACCACATATTTGAAAGTTAATTTTCACGCTCCCTCCATTTCTGGTGTCAAAAGTAGAATATTATATTAAAAATGTTAAGTTGACCTCGAAGTGACCTCTAAAATTGAACCGGAGTTAGCCTCAAAGTTGTGTTCCAACTTCAGTCCGAAGAATGTTTTCCCGAAATCTTTACTTTTCTAGATATTCCGCAGCCCCTTTACATTTTCTGTATACTTTGTGTATTATATAAACGTTTGTGAAAAAGACATATTGCACCCTGGCTCCAAAAGTGACACAATTCAAAATTCACTATTTTTGAGTTAATGCCGTAAATCTGTACCTGAACTTGGTTGAGAAGAAACTGCACTAAACGATGAAACGAATCTTGATTCTTGTTTTTAAGGCTTCCCACTTCCCCAAAATCCTGTCGTATGTATATATAATAAGCTCATTAATATCGTCACAACTCAAAAGGGGTTCTTTAATGGTTGTTGGTTGTTAAAGGGAAAGAGCAAAATTGTGGTGATTTACAGGTTTTCTATGATACATTCAGTTTTTTGCGACCTCTGAAAATCTAAGTTTTTTCTGTCTTAGCACTGGAAAGGAGAATTTTCATTTAATAAATAAGAAATTAAAATTTTTATATGGCAACCTTCTGAAGTAGTTGTGCAACTTGGCTAATTTTCTATCAGGTTGTTTAAATTTTGCTAGAGGATCGGTGTCCTGAATTTACCTCGAAGCATTTTCATTTTAGAAGAAAAAAAAGTAATATTTGCTTGATGTAGCTAAAGGTTTCATGTGGCAACTGTATGAAAGCGTTGTCGAATTTGGCTCACTTTCGCATTTGGCCTTTGATTTCTAATAAGGCACCTATCTAGCAAATTCCAATTCTCTAACTTAAAGCGTTCTCGAAATAATGCGCGTAAAGGCAGACAGATAAACGGGCTGGCGAACAGACCAACATACAGACCGGCATTTAATAACGATTTTTTTCGCTCACATGCATACCTTTATGCGTTACAAACGTTTGCTTAAAGCTATAATACCGTACATCTAGGGTATAAAAATGTGTCGGCATTATTGAATGCCATATTCGTAAACAGCAACCCCAGAACTCATAATGTTTGCCATGTTGTGAACACCTTTAGAAAAATCCTATCCGTCATATTGGAACCGCCATTTTGAGTTCTACACACTCGACCCCAGATTCATATTGGATCCGTCATTTTGAATGTAAGAGATCCAACTCTTGAAAAAAATGTATATTTCCGACTTTAATAAATAAGACTTTAATATGGCAGCCCTTTGTAGGGGTCGCCCAGTTTGGTTCATTTTCCATTAGCATATTTAGGTTATACTAAAGTGATTGTATGCCGAATTTTATCCATCTACTTTGAAGCGTTTTTGTGCTAGAAGAAAAATATCGATTTTTTATTTGATATATAGCTGGAGGGCTCATATGGCCACCCTATGAAGGAATTGTCCAAATTGGCCCACTTACGAACTTGATCTTTTAATCTTAATAAGGTATTTATGTACTAAATTTCAAGTCTAGCTCAAGCCTTTCTTGGTATAACATGCGTACAGACAGACAGAAAGACAGACAGACGGATAGATAGACAGACAGACAGACGGACATCTATTAAACGATTTCTTTTCTTCTCCTATTAATGTCAATTTAGGTTTTTTCTTTGTATCATGAAAATTTTTATGTTTTACAAACGTTTGCTCAAAGCTATAATACCCTAAATTCAGAGTATTGTCAAAAGCTATTAAACTCAATTTTGTAGGAGTAAGTTTTTATGATGTGATGTGAGAGAAAATATTTTTCATTACTACACAGAAATTTTATATCTACACGAAAACAAAGTGTACAATCCAGAATCGATTAACAATAATTCATTAGCTTCCAATGTAGACGGTTCCTCAGATTCCAGGAATGGCTACACCCGTAGCCACACTGCACTGAATTCATCTTATAAAAGCACTTATTATTAGATTTAAACGCTTTCTCCATTCAATACTTTTAAAAGAAACCTTTTCACTTAATGAAATCGCCCACAAACAATTGGGAGAATCAGGCGCTGCAAGCGCGCTTTTGGAAAAACTAATTAAAATCAGAGATGTTATCTGATTATGTCAGCATTAATTATCCAGTTCTTATCGGATTCTTGCAGACCTGAATTTCTCTCTAATCCCGTAGAGAATTTTCTTCAACAGAAAAGGTAGTAACTGGTAGTGGACTTGCACATTGAAGCAATTAATTTTCACAAACTCAAGCTTCTGGAATAACAACTTTTAAAGTTTTTGAAGAAAAATCGATAAAAACACTTCCTTGTAAAAGGTAACTAAGGCTTAATGCCTTAATCCTTTCCGTATTGTACCAAAGCACGGAACAATTAAGGTGAAATTGAAGTTGGAATTGCAACCATGATGTAAAGGCGAAAATGAGGTCATACTACTATTAAAAGTTTTGAATAATTGCAAACAAGACTTTTTTAAAGCTATTTTTAGATACCTTTTATTTTTTATACTATAAAGGTGCCAGTCTAGAAGATTTCAAGTCCAAGTAATTTACAATCCCTTTACCAAGGGTCGGATATAAAAAGAATCTATATTAATGCATGAAGCGAAATTTTCAAGAGTGTTTGTTTCCCTTAAGAAGATTTGTTGTTGGAACAATGAAAAAGGATGCTACGTATAAATTTCATGAAAAATCTGATTTTTAACAGATATTTGCTCTCAGTATAAATGTGACTTTTTTACCTCAATCTTTTGACGGAGGATATTTTTCAAAGATTATAAATTACTTCTGAAACTCCCTGTATTTTTAACTAAACTATGTATGTATGTACATTTGGACAAGCTGCAATAAAGACAAAAAATAGATAAATCTGTAACCTATTCAACTAGTGTTATTGCAATAAGCATTGTGGTGGGAACAAAACAGTGTCATTTTTTCTTGTATGCATTTTTTGATACTTTAGAATTTTTAGAGTTTTGAAAATTCCTTCCTTATTTACAGGAGATACAGAGCTGATTCTATAGAATTCCTCTGGTTTCTAAACTAAAATCTCAGACAATAATGTGGTAAGAACAGGTGAATCTGTTTATTGAGTACTGCATACAAAGTTCTGTTGTATATAATGGCTGGGCGCTTTAGACCATATAATTTTAGGAATTATAAAATTCTACTAGTATAGCCCCTTACTGCATTAAAAAGAACCTGATGTTTACAAAAGAAAAGTGTGTAGAAGAGCTATTGAAACCGATTTATTTCCGTGATGACAGGTTTCGCAAATCTGCTCTTATACTATAACCACCAAGGAGTATTATATAATAACCACCAAGAAAATGAAGAACTGTACTCTTCTGTGGATGAATCAAAGCTAAATCTGATGGAATGACTCCTGTTAGGAGGCCTGTGGGAAAGAGGCTTGATCCGGGTTATTTTAACAAAACAATCAAGCATGGGGGTGGATCTGTAATATTTTAGGGATGATCCTCATTGTTCGAAATGAGATCCCTTAAAGCAGTAGTAGAAGGTCGAATGGATTGTTTTGTATTTTTGGATATAAATAAAGAAAAACCCAAAATTTCACAATTTTAAAGAAAAAATGCAGAAAGAAAAAATTTAATTATATTAATGATCCAGATGCGGCCACAGGTATCAAAATTTTGCTTAGTGATAATAAGACTAAAACCATCATGTGATCAGCACAGTCTATTGAATCAATTCAATTGAAAATCTTTGGGAAATTGTTAAAATAAAACTGAAAAGATACCGTTTTCGTAATAAAAGGGAACCTTTAGAGATCTATCGAAAGAATGCTCATCTATTCCACGAATTATTATTAAAAAGTTAGTAAATTCAATGCCAAGGAGATGTAAAGCGTCTTGAGGAACAAAGGAGAACCTACAAAATGCTAACTCTAAGTATTACTTATGATATGTGAAGTAGCTCCCATTTAAAAAGTATTTTTAGTTTTGTCTCAAGACAGTTACAGTTTATATATGGGTAGTTATACCAAAAAAGAATATTTTTAAAAATTTTTAAATTTAATTCCCATATCCAATAACGTCTGTATACTCGTAAAGCAAAACAATGCAAACATTTTTGTTTTTTTTTATGTAAAAATGTTTTCGCGATAAACAACACACAGGCAGACAAACAAAACTTCTGCATTTCGTCTTAGAATCGCATTTTCTATCGCTCCTTTCAATATTATATAAAATAAATGGATGAATAGAGAGACACTAAATTCTTATTATATTAGTGTAGATATTATTAAAGTACATAAAATTCCCTTCACTTTGACCCCACACTGTCATTAATAATTGACGAGATTTTTGCATTAACAGCCAGGTAAAAAAAAATAGATTTGTCCAATCACGGCTTTTATATGGAATTTTATATGGATTTCAGAGAATAAGCAAAAACATTTTTTTTAGATTTTCATTTACTTTTTTTATTTACCATCGTTACTAATTTAAATTCAATTCGAAAAGTGTCCACTAGAACATTTTGAACAGTAAACTTTCATTCATCACAGACACACATCACACACACAAAATAATACAAATGAGCTGCAACACTTTTTAGATTGCGGCACGCAGATTCATGAATCATTGACTTCACCTGAGGAAAAAGTAATCTTAATACCTCTTATTAACACCACGTTGATGGGTGAAGGATACGATCTCGTGTAGCATTTAAGAATTGATACTTTGGAGGAGCTAGAATCCCATTTATTTAATTGTTTTAGGCTAGGCAAGTATATTAAGGATATTTTACGTGAAAAGAGGCGGGGCACACAAAGTCAAAATGAAATAATAAATCGTTTGGCATCACACTCAACCTAAAACCGGTGGTTTTTTTTTGCATCCGTATGTGGTATTTAGAAAAAAATAAAACATGAAAATTCTTATATTACTTCGATTTTTGGAATATAAATATTCAGAAAATAATATGCTTAATTAATATCGTGTGATTCCTCCTCGACTTTTTATTACCTCTTTAATTCGGTTAGGCACACTTTCTGTGCATTTAATAACTATTTCCCGCATTTGGTCGTCATTTGTCCAAACATTTGCAATATTTTGCTTCAATTCTGTAATATTTAGGTTCTGTAGACTGTAAGCTTTCGCTTTAAGTAAGGCCCAGCAATTTTCAATGGGATACAGATCCGGTGAGTTGCCGTGGGCCATGAAAGCAACTCAATTATCTCCTTCCTGAAAATGTTCTTGACCGATATCGCCGTAGGGCACAGAGCTTTGCCCTGCATGAAGGTATACGAGGATGGGTGATAAGTAAGTGGAATAAGAACATCCTGAATAACTTTCTCATATTAACCCTGTCTTCTGCATATCTCTCCTCTGGCCGCCTTCCTAGAAAGCCAGACGATTCCGTTATCGTTAGCAACTAAGACTCGTCGCTAAAGATGACCTGAAGTTCCAAAAAGAAATCATTAGTTGTAATAATATCTTTTCAACTACCAACAATTTTAAAGAATTGAACAAAAATTTGAACTTACTAGGTGCAGCGGTTAATAATTATTGATTTTTTTAAGAGATGGCGCTGGGAAAAGAGTTAGTTCATAATTTCATCATTTCATCCCTTCCCAGTGAAATTTACGTATGCATTACATGTATATGCTCTGTAATGGTAATGAGAGGAAAATATACTCTGAAAGGCATCAGAAAGAGACGGTTGTTCGTAACCTACCGGCAATTAGTTCTAACATAAAATAATATATTTTGGGTTTGTGTCTATGACAACTTTTGTGTCTTAAGTGAATTAGAGTTTGCAAATGGCGTATCAAGGTTCGCGTGAAGTTTTGAAGTGTTGTTTCTCTGAAGTATTTTAGTG
>QYTT01094790.1:44885-56734 GCA_006980735.1 Dasypogon diadema
TTTTTTTGCATCCGTATGTGGTATTTAGAAAAAAATAAAACATGAAAATTCTTATATTACTTCGATTTTTGGAATATAAATATTCAGAAAATAATATGCTTAATTAATATCGTGTGATTCCTCCTCGACTTTTTATTACCTCTTTAATTCGGTTAGGCACACTTTCTGTGCATTTAATAACTATTTCCCGCATTTGGTCGTCATTTGTCCAAACATTTTCAATATTTTGCTTCAATTCTGTAATATTTAGGTTCTGTAGACTGTAAGCTTTCGCTTTAAGTAAGGCGCAGCAATTTTCATGGGATACAGATCCGGTGAGTTGCCGTGGGCCATGAAAGCAACTCAATTATCTCCTTCCTGAAAATGTTCTTGACCGATATCGCCGTAGGGCGCGGAGCTTTGTCCTGCATGAAGGTGTACCAAGATGGGTGATAACTAAGTGGAATAAGAACTTCCTGAATAACTTTCTCATATTAGCCCTGCCTCATTGTTCCTTTGACAAAGTATAAAGGGCGAGGGTCTTCTCCCGAAATACAACATAATTGACGGTGGGTGTTTGACTGTCTTCTGCATATCTCTCCTCCTCTGGCCGCCTTCTTAGAAAGCCAGACGATTCCTTTATCGTTTAAAAAAAAATTATTAGTTTTCTTCTTTTTCTACTACCAGAAATTTTAGAAAATTGAACAAAAATTTGAACTTACCATCGGTGTTTGATCGGTTTTGAGATAGTGTCTTATTTTTTCATGTGGCAAAGATGTTGAGTTTCCAAAAATACGAGTAAAATCCATCGTATACTCTTCGGAACCTCCTGTGATAATCTCCCAACTCAAGACACTTATGTGCGCTGGTTTAGGAGGTGTAAGAGTGGAGATTTCGACTTAAAGGACAAAGAATGCCCAATGCTTCAACCTAAAAAATTCGAAGACCCCGAACTGCAAGCACTGTTGGATGAAGTTGATACCCAAACACAAAAACAACTGGCCGAGAGATTAAATGTTGGCCAACGAACCATTTGTGATCGCCTAAAAGACATGGGGAAGATCCAGAAGGTAGGGAAATGGGTGCCATATGAGCTGAACGACAGGCAGTTCGAAAAGCGAAAAACCGTCTGCGAGATTTTGCCTTCTCGGCATGAAAAGAAGAGTTTTTTTACATCGGGTTGTAATGCGGGATGAAATATTGACATACTTCGAGAACCCCAAACGAAGTAGATCATGGATTGACCCAAGGCAACCATCAACGTCGGCCGCAGGACCGAATTGGTTCGGGGGCAAGACAATGCTGTGTATTTGGTGGTCTAGGTGAAACTGCGAATACCGATCGCTACAGACAACAAATGATCAGTTTGAACCATGTACTGATCGAAAAGCGAACAGAATAGGCCAGAAGACACGGGAATGTAATCTTGCAGCACAACAACGCCCCGTCGCATACGGGGAAAATGGTCAAAGAAACCAAATCTGCACTTGGTTGGGAACTTTTGCCCCACTCGCCGTACTCACCAGACTTCGCTCTATCCGACTACTACTTGCTTTCATCAATGGTATACGCACTTTCCATGCAGCACTTCAATGTCAGCTTTATTGTGGCTTTTCTTCCTTTCAAATAGCTTTCATATAACCGCCTATGTAAGGTTGCTTGAGATATCTGAAATCCTTTCTCTTCCAGATCTCGTCTTAGTTCCTCTGCGTTTTTGTACTGCCATGAGGTTTATTCTTTGATCTGTTCTCGGGGTAGTTTTCCTGATTCCTTTGCAATTTCATCTTCGATTGTATATTGAGGGTTGTTCATTTTTTAACAATTTTGTAATTCTACTCACTGTCACACACGAAACACTGACTTGAGTTGTAATCTCGCGATTTGCTAGCTTTTCTATTTTTAATAATTCTCCAATAGCATTTTTTCGTTCGTTATATCTCCTTTACACATTTCAAAGCAACAATTTTCGGGCAACTATATGAGGCTAGGCTATTGTACCCTGCGGCCATATCTGCCACAACTGGGTACAAATACTTCAATCAAATGTTTACAGATTAGCGCAAGAGAAGTAAGAAAACAAAATGTCAAACTTCTTACTCACATATACCCTCTGCAAATCCTGCAAGCGAGGAGAATTTTCCTCTAAACAATGAAAGTAGTGAACATGATACGCCACATAAACATCTATTTTCTATCCAAGTGCAAATACATCACAGTAATTTCCGTCAGTCTGAACAGATAAAAATGAAAGATGATGATGCCACCCCTCTATACCAGTCCACTATACCAGTACAGTTAAATTGGAATAATGATAAAACCTGATCTGTATTCAGTTTCCACTTAATATTGCGAAAAGTGGCAAAGTAAACCTCTGCTGATACCGGCGCAGAAGTAAACGTCATCAAAGAAAGTGTCCTAATGATGTTATTATTATAGAAACTAATAATATTATGCAAATACACGGCTTATATGGAAATGGTAATGTTACTCTTGGAACGTTTTTAGGTATCTTCCAACTTGGAGATTCTGGAATAGAATATGAATTTAATATCTGAAAAGACAGTATTTGTATCACTGCCGATGGGATTTTGAAACAAAATTTTTTATGGAGAAAAATCCATATTTAAACTAGAAAAGAAGTGTTAAAATTTAGTGCCACAAAAAATAACGATTTCGAAAAATAGCATTTTTAAATAACCAAAAACAAAGGCTTTACGTACATAACCCATAATAGTTAGCAGGGCAAGAAATCAGGAAACAAACAACGAACCAAGTTAGCAATTAAAAATATTCTCGTCTCCCCAGTGTTAAAGCTTTAAAGACAAGCTCTGGTACGAGAAGTGCCTGAAGGTAAATATAAGGGAGGAGTGTTGTGCTAGTTATGACAGGTTAGGCCAGGAGTATTCGCAGTAGACAGCATTTTTAAGACAGAAGGCGGAAAAATCAAGCTAAGCGTTATAAACACACAAAAGAAGGAAACTGACTTACGTAATTTTAAGCCACAACCAGTTCAAAGAGAATTTTGTAAGTATTATGTAAACCAAACAAATTCATTCACGAATTTAATAATTCCATTCATTAATTATGAAACTTTCAAGGAGGCAATTTACTGATTCTCACGTGCTTCAGTTTGATATGTAATCATTGCTGTGCTAATTTATCAGCCATCCAAGATTTCCCCAGGGAAAATTTTCTAACCGAAAGTGTTCAAAATTTAAGTAGCTCTCTGAAAATCGAGAGAAAATTAAATTATCACATCAAAAATCAATTCAGGCTGACATAGAAAGCCGACCATAAAACATCAACAAATAATAAATAATATAAAATAGTGACAATAATTTAAAAGATATTCCAAAGAAGTCAAAATACTTTTACTAAAATCAGGAAATCAAGAATAAAGAAGTGAAAACAAGGAAAAAAAGAATCGGAAACAAGGAAATGACTTCGAGCAAAAATCAAGAATGAAAATATTATTAGTGAAGGAAAATAGAAGAGTCAAGGTGTGAACGCGCATCAATTTAAAATAAAAAGAAATTAAATAATATTTGCTGTTTTCTCATATAAATGTGACTATCGATGGAGTTTGCCTTTATGAATCCAAATAAATAAATAAATCAAAGTTGGTCATGCTTTGACGGTGTGAATTTAAAAAAAAAAGTAAAAGTCATTGCCATGGGCGTACCCAGGGGAAGGCAGGGGGGGGGCAGCTGCCCCCCTCTGGATTTTGTTTACGTCCCTACTAACTATCTACTTTTGTCGATAAAAGTTAAGAAAAAGAACTTTTTGCCATTTGCAATACAATATACAACTTTTAATAATAGTGCGACGCGTCCGTTCTACCTACTCGCTAGCAGCGCTGCAAGCTAAAATGCCGCGCTCGGCTGCCGGCGGCTCGGTCAGCGTTGCCGAAAAAAAATGTTTGTCTGTACCAGTCCTTACGCGAAAATGTACCAAATTTGCATCAAATGTACCATCTTGTTGTGGTAACGTACGAAAATATTTAGATGTAAAGTGAGTAATACTAAGCTGACTATAAAACTATAATAATAACAATTTTTATTTAACATTAATATTTTTTATTCTGATCTGGATCATTTGAAATTTTGAACTGAGTTGACTCTTTGAACACAAGCAAACAGCTGGCGATTTTGAAATCCGAAAAAAATCATCAGATTGCCATGAGAACTTCTTATAGGCAATTTGGGTGTCAGCTCAATTTAAAGTTTTCAATGATCCAAATCAGAATAACAAAACGCAGCTAATATGTACATCAATTAAAGCAAATAAAATCTTGTAACTGACAAGTAATATTAATTGGAATTGTTTCATTCCCTTTACAGAAATAATAAGCTACATTATGCTAAACATAATGCAATAAACATGACGGAGCTATAAAATTCGAAATTAATAATTAAAAAGTTAAATATAGTATTTACTCTTTTATTCTTAAGGTGGAATTACAGTGAACGCATCGCATGCTTCGCATCTAGTGCGGCGCTTTGACAAGTTCATTGAATACGTGCCTTGTAATGTCCCCTGTTACAGTGAGTGAAGCGAACGATGCATGCGATGCTTAGGTTGGTCTATGTTCTACTTTTGCTTCGCATCGGAAGCGGCAACTGACAGATTGCCTTGTTAAATTCGAAATGAGTTTAGCGATTTAAATACCAAATACTAAAAATGAAATATTTTGAGGAAAAATACATTATCCAAGTTATAAAGCATTTGTGTTTATACAATAAATAAAATTTTGAGCCGTAAATATCGAGTCGATGCGTCGCATTCATTGTAACAGCATAATCTGCGATGCCTACAATGCTTTGGTTGTCAAAAGCATGCGCTGCATGCAATGCTTTCACTGTAATTCCACCTTTACTAACCCCCATACCAACATTGGGAAGCTGTCATAAAGCCTGGAAGTTGTTTTTATTTGGTAAATTTCTATTTCTGCAAATATTTAATATTAAATTTGAAAGCAATAATGACAAAATAAAATTAAAACCAAGTGAAGTGTTTTAGAATTTAGAAATTGTGATTAATTATGAAAATCATACCCAAAGTATATAAAAATTTTATTTTGCTCTAACTGAAGTGCTTGTGATGTTCTATCGTGTGTTAATTAATGACTTTGAGAATTTTTATTAACTAACATAAGAAGTTTTTAATTTAATGAGGTTATTTTTTGATCTTGTTTTTAGAAGGTTTTTACAGAAATAAGTCTGTCTTCCGTAAGCGGGATATTATTATTTGCTTAATTTTTCGTAAAATTTTACATTCCGTTCATATTGATGTTATACGCTGAAATGCATTTTTCATAAAATTTCTAGTTTCAATATTTATTCTTGCAATGGAAGCACTGTTGGAATTTATGCTTACCCTGGGTCTCCACTAACGATTTTTTTTGTCATAAATGATACAATTTCAGTGGATACCACATAAAAAATTTTGGGCTGTCTCTCAAAATATACAAAATATAAAAAATTGTCAGTACTTCTTCTAAAGCAAGCTTTGAAATTGCCTCCTTTATGGCAAGAGAAATTACTAGTGGAGACACGGGGTTAATTGGAAAATTTTATATAGCGCAAATGGAGTTGTGTAAAAATCTTGAAAAGTAAGAAAAATTCCACTGGATTTGTGACATTTCAAATTTTTCTGCGAAGTATCGAGAATTTTATTTAAAGTGTTCAAAACGTGAGATGAAAAATTGTGAAAAATATCCATCTTTTTAAAGACGATTTTAATAAATATTCTCAATCGCGAAATGAAATTGTGTGGCGGTTTGATAGAAATTGTTCTACATAACTGTAATTTCTTCCCAAATAAAGGTGATAGTACTATAAAAATTTGAAGTGCCGGCGTGACGGTGTTTTGATATAACATTTGCACTCGTGAAATTTTCTGAACTAATTATGACAATATCCTTTTAAAATGAGTGGTAAAAAATACAACTGTGTAGAATTGCAAATGGCAGTAAGGGTTATCATTCTTTCGCTTTCCGAAAGATGCAAACGGGTAAGTGTATTTTAAAATATTTCATAACGTTTCATTACCTCGTTGTTGTTTTAAATAGTTATTAAATTCTGCATCTTTAGCTTGATTAAAACTTTACTAGATATTGCTTACTAACTATATGAAGTGAAAAATTGTGCAACGAGATACTTAGTTTTAGAGAAATCTGAACCTAAAAATGATGAAAATGAGGAAAGAGTGAAAAAATGTTTACCATATTTTTTAATACTTGAAAATATACTCTTTAATGCAGGATCATTAATTTAAAAAAAATCTGTGTAAAAGGTGATTATAATTCATTTTTTGTATGAACGGACATAGGCGCTAAATATTTGAAATGTACACATGGCTTTTTATTGTTATGAAAAGTTTTTACAATGTAAATATTTGAACAAAATTTATATTTATATAAAATAATAACAGCGATTGAGAAAGCTCAAAAGAAAAAAGAAGGTTTTGGACCTTGGGGAGAAGTTGTAATTTATATTATACACATGAAAACTGTAAATTGTTTTTTTTTCGAGAGAGAAAGTGAGAAATCAGAGAGTCCGTTTTAAAATTACTCGAAATTTAATCCATAATAAATTGTAAAGATAGCATTTAAAATTTTTATTATATCAGAACTGGAAAAATAAAAAAAAACGAAAGAAACTGCCATAACTACTTTTTAAACTTTAAAGAAAATTCTATTATAACTTTTTTCTCCAAATTAAATTTCGAAAAATTGAAAATTAGATCCCGGCGACATTTAAAAATTTGAATCCTTTTAACAAATTATTAACACATAAAAAGTGTTTTATAAGATTAATTTGAAAATTAAGGTGAACAATTTGCTTGGAAATGACTGCAAAAGAATTTACTTTATTTTTATTCATATAGTTTACTGCTCTCACAGAGTATAATGGCGAAAAATGAAATTTATAATGACAAAATATCAAAAATGAAATAAGCATTTCTATTTGCTTCCCCTGCATAAATACTCATTTCTCTTTAAAATATTATTCATAATACATTTATACTATTTGGAAGAAGCCAATCAACTTTTTCCGGATAAAATAGCAATATACCGAGTATTTTTTAATTGTAATAACTTTTTAATACCGATTCATTTCCTTAGATACAAGATGTGTTAAGATGTGTACCGAGATATTTGATCGGTCTCTTCCTCAAACTCAAAATAAATTTCTTTAATTAAACAAAGCGAAGAAATATATAGATGTTTTATGATTGTTTTATATATCAATCCCTTGCATGTTATAAAATGAATCTGACATATCCCAAGAGAGGCAAACCCATCAACCGGTGAAATAAATTTCGATTTTGTTAAGTTAAAGCCGTTTTTGAATGCTTTTAGCAATTTATATTGAACGCTTCAGTAATTTATATTGAAACCTATTAATCAAGCCTCCGTAAGGAAAAACCCGAAAATATTAACTAATAACACCCCTGTAGTGAAAACTCCCCGTCAATTATGTCATGGGTTTTATTGGACATATATATGTAATTCCGGATGGTATTAATCCCAACCTTTGGGTACTACGTCAGTATTGTTTTACTCATTTATACTTTTTTTTCTAATGTTCTTCAATGAAATATTGGATTTTATCATAGCAAAAAAGTAAGTTAACTGGAACAACTGAGTTATTGTGTGGATGTAGAACTGATATTACCCTTTAATTTTACTGGCACTCAAAAATTTTGTAGCGTTTATAGCTTTAATTTTTATTGTTGGTAGCAATATTTTTAAACAGCTGTTTACATCAATTGAGACTATACGATTACATTATTGAATATAAATATATCTAAAGTGCTAACTTTAAACCATAGAAATAATAACTAAAAGAAAGGCCCTCATGTATAAAATCCGTGTACGTGTGATAAGCATTTCCACTTGTTGACAAGGGGTAAAACGGGCAAAGAGAGCCTCGCCTTCTTTGACGTTTCTCGATGTCATTTTGATGATATCAAAGTAAGAAGCCGCATTTTAAGTGTTTTTGTGAATTTTTACGTAAAATAGAAAGTGAAAGTTTTGTGAGAATATAAAACATAGTGGCAGTTTACTTCTTACAAAAGATAATTTTTAATAAAGACCGAAAAACGTGGAATTTTTACCATGAAGTGCGCTGTCTTGTTTTGTAAAAACAATCGGCGATATTCAGCCGGAAAGTCATTTTTTAGGGAAGTTAAAGTGATTTAAAAGAGGTTCTTGGTGTTTTTTAAAGAAATAATGGCAAAATGTCTGTTGGAATTGAATAAATTACCTGTAAAATTAAGTTTAAATTCACCCTTCTCGAATTGTTTACATTGTCAGTTCCCCGAGTTTTTATATCGCCTTTCTTTTCCAATGGCAGCACCAAGAAATTTTAGTTGTAATTAATGGGGGCATCGAAAAAATTTTTACAAATAATCGTGAGATATAACAAACAATTGTGAGATTCCGTGTGAAATAACATGAGTTAATAGGTCCATATAGGAAGTTCTTTTCAAACTTTTTATTACTTTTGGTATCATCAAACGTTTATGCAAAATACTTATACGACAAAATATATTTACCCCCTCTAAAATTACCACTGATTGACTACTTCTGTGGCAAAAACTAACACATTGCTACTATCCTACCACATACAGAAAAATGCTTAATTTTCCCGGGGTTATGGCCTTTCCTTTAGTTATTATTTCCATGCTTTAAACAGGGCAAATTTCAATGCATCTGAAATTATATTTTCTAATATTTTTAAAGCACAACTTCACAAATTTTCCCTGTATGTACTTCTTCTGGACTAATCACATTTTTCTATTGCATATTGGTTACACAGGATTTTCGAACTTAAAGATTAATATTCTGATCGGTTTTCCTTTTTCAACCTTATCTTTATGGACATTGTTTTATGGATAAAACTAGTCTGATTTACTGTAGCAAGTACTCCCTCGACGCAACAAACGCGTGTGTCATAGCATAGCATAGAAATACATCGGCATCTTTTTAATTCAACTCCTTCACTCTTTCTTTAAACTTTTCCGGCCAAACTGTAATAAACATCACTGGGCATCCTCTGAGCTTTGGCTACATCGAAAAGTGTGTTTTAAAAATTTTAAGACTGTATTATAAAAACATAAAATATATAATCAGCCTAAGGCTGATCACTTGACACCCTATATGATATAAATATAATTCATCTCATAAAACTCTTCTGTACAAAATTTTAGAGTGATAGGTTGTTTTCATTTCAAATTTTGTCCAATAATTTGAAAATTCAATATGGCGGTCCGACAAAGGAGTGGGGGACATGGCTTATTTTTGTTTTCCTGACTTGGAATATCATATCACTTTAAAAGTTTGCACAGATGAGTTTTATGAGACTCAGAGTACTCAGATAACGCCTTTCGTTTTTCGAACCCACGCATACGGCGTAGAAAACCTGTAGACGTGCGACTCAGTCCGCTCGGCAAACAACGCAAATAAATTTTCCTTACAATTACTAACTAATTTATTCACACGTAGATAACACATCGTCAACAAACAATTTCAGCTACAATCTCTTACTTGAGCGCGGAATATTAAGTAAGGTTAATTGAAAGCGGCTCTCTCTCGAAACGCCCCAATTCTAGGACCTCTACAGCCTCCCTTTAATGTATTTCTTTACTCAAAATTTCTAATTGCGTTAGTACTTTTGCAATTAATGTTTTATTACTTCAAGTTTTGAAAGCAGAAAAGTCCTTTTATTTATGGCTACAGAAGAGCGGTGCCTCACCTTCATAAATAAGTAAAATTTTCTTAAGTTGTTTATCATTTTGCAATTTTCTGCCCAGAGGCACTCTTCAGTAAATCATTTAAAATTCTCAGTCCACATAAAACGTTATCCAGGTAAATTTAAGAAATGAATAAAATTTACTCCCATGGAAGTTAGGGCGAGTTCGTTTTCGCAGGGACATGGTCCCACTTTAATCAAATCCAAATACTCCATTAGCACTCCAAGCACGTCTCCATTCAAATAAAATTTAATCCCGAAAATCTTATAAAATATTAAAAGAATGATCACATATTCCCCAGAACATTATGGAATTCCATAACATATTCATTTACCTAATCATCGTAAATACCTGTGAGACAGATCTTTTCGACACAGTTTCCAAGATGTGAACTGTGTGAGCAAGGATGCGTAAATTGGATCTGGCACATTTCATATATGTCCTCCGTTCCACTATCATTTCTTAACTCCGGAGAACTTTAATATGTCTTTTAGTATATCAATTGTTGAGAACTTACGACTTTCAAAGTCGCAAATGAATATAAATTTGCAGTTTAAGTGCTTTAGTGTTTATGAGGGTACTGCAAGAGCCTATAAAGCTTTTAGAGATATCTTGTAAAAGACTTAAATCGCTCAACGTACAGACGGACCTTTTCATGCTAATTAGGACTGTTTGTTAAATATTCCGTGAGACGCCTCCAAAGTAATTTGTTTTGTTTGGAAAATTTTTGTAATTGTTTTTGGGATCATTTTGTTGGGCAGTATTAACAAATTCGGGTTTCGTTAGCCCTGGCTTGCAGAAGACCTTCCTCTATTGAGTTTTGCGATGATAAGGAAATTTGTTTGAGTTTTACTTCAGCTGATTGTTCACTCATTTCCTTTCATTTTCTTTGTTTTTTTACGGAAGTTACAAAGGCTTCAAATCATTGCTAAGGGAAATCCTCGAAAAGGACATTTGAAACAAATTATATAAAGTAGGTCAAATTTTACATAATTAACTTAATATTTTACTATATTACTATATTATTATAGGACGGTTCGAACTTCTTCCTTCAGATAATGATTGGATGGTACACTCGATATTGCTCCCGTTAGATGTTATTTATATAACAATATATGTATAATAAAATAATTGGTGCCTATTTGACCGACTAAGGGTCATCGCCTTAGGTGAGTGACTCAACCTACTAATTAATGTGGATTCCGAATCACCCAATTGCTGCAACATCCAATAACTCTTAGTGAATGTCGTGTCATTGATTGAAAAACCTCGGTCATTAGCAAATGCCGATGGAATTCAAACCCATGAACTCATTAACAATTAGCCACCTCATTATTTACTTAGCCATCTACACATCTTTTAAAACGGACCCTGCCAAACATTTTAGCGAAATTTCAATAAAGTGATGAATTCTTGAAATGACGAATTTCGAGATTTCTTCGAGAATGCTTCGAGTTGGCGAAATTATCCCAATCGCGCGCTATACAAACAATCCTGGAAAAGTTCTGTTGTATTTCCTAAGTTGCGTTTCTTTTCTTTTTGATTCTTTGTGTGCCCGAAATAGCCCCGTAGTTTGTTGCTCATGAACAATTGCAGTTAATAGGTGCTTTTATATACTCTACAAGTAAAAAAAGGCCAACAGTTATCGATTACTTATTGCTGAAAGATTCTGTTGAAATTTCTGAAAATGTGCAAATGGAACTTTTCCAAAAAATTTCAATCCAAGATTGTGAAGTAACCTATTAAGGTGCAGGTCCATTATCAATTTTAACTTGTTCAATATGGCTTGTACAAGCACTTGACAATCATCTTGATAGCGTACTTATCTATCCCACCAAAAACATAATATTGAAAAAGAAGGCCAAGTTCCTTACTTCATGTATGTAGATGTTTGACCAGCAAAATAGTTGAAATCGAAACCAACGCCAAGTTTTAAACCATTTTCTTTGCACCGGCCTTATTTTGCAATTCTGTTGTAAGTAATTTGTGTTTGAAACTTTTTTAGATATCAATACAATAATATTTTTCCATTTAAACTTGGCGGGTTTTCGTTATGTTATAGTTATTTTTCATGCATATTATTTTATGGTTTTCTGAAAACCCGCCAGGTT
>QYTT01094791.1:14330-25520 GCA_006980735.1 Dasypogon diadema
TATATTGTGACGGCGGTGCTACCCCATGATCGATACTGCGTGGAGGACGTCCCAGGAATGCAGCTAACACAAAGGAAATACCAATCAATATTTTCTTCTGAGCATCTAAAACTTTTCTGTGCTGGCTTCGATGACGTGGATGACGAAGCGGAAGAGGCGGTGCCATTGGTTCTGCATCATGTGGACAAGATGCCGTCAGTGGGCCGAACTGTAATAGCGCTGGCAACACGGACGAGGAAGACGAGTCAGTCGAAGGGTAGTAATCATACGCGACGGACGAAAAGATTGTAACGAAGAGAAATAAAGAGGTTACGCTGCAATTAAATAATCGGTATTTTCAATTTAGCTATCCTATCCCGTGTGGCTTTTCGTTTTCAGAGATGTATGCAATTTTAAGTTAACACAATTAGCGGAGCTGAGGAGCAGCCGACAATTTCCCGGGGAATCACTGCTTTCTTTTGGTATGTAAAGCTCTCGTCAATAAAAGGCACAGCTCCGGCGTGGAGGCAATTAGCACGGATTTAGAGGAAAAGCAGTTTTCGCTTTTAAAGCTGGTATTTTAAATCCACATCAGAGGTTCTTTTTACTCAGTGACACTGAGAAATCACTAGTAAAAGTAATTGAAAAGGCCAGTAGGTTAGAAGAAGCGGAACTTCTAATGATAGGTAATCAAAACTATCAACATAATTTCTCTAGCCCTTCTTATAATGGTTATGTTTGTTCTGAAGCGTTAAGTACTAATTTCCCAGCACCACAACCTGTGGTTAGTTCTGCGTTACAAAGTCAGCAGCAGATAAGACAATGTAACATGCCTTATTCTGAACAATTTAATAAATTTCAGAATTTCAGTGATCCACCTTCTAACGATTCTAAGAAAGTACAGACTAACTTTAGTAATAATCAGTTTCATACAAATCAGGTTAAATGTGTATTTTGTAATCGTACGAATCACACATACGCGGAATGCAGAATACGTAAATCAACATCATTCTGTTTTCAGTGTAAAGTTTATGGGCATAACAATCAAAGTTGTCCGAAAACGCAAAGCGCAGAGCAACCAAATATAATAACTTCCAAAGCTCCACGAATAAAATGTGACTTCTGTGAACGAAGTGGTCACAGCGTGGAAGAATGCAGAGCTAAAGTACGTTGGGAACAATAAACCCATAATTCAACTCACTCTAATTTCCAGGAAAACTATCTGAGGGCTGTCACCGGTCATCACCGGTTCGTACCACAGCTTACCATCCGCAATATAATGGCTCATTTGAAAGGGCCCACAGGCCATTAGCTGAATATCTTCGGAGCGTAATAGATGACAATCCAGCAAGCTGGGATGATTGGTTGCCTGAAGCAGCATTCGTTTATAACCATTCCATACATACAAGCAATAAATTTGCACCCGTATATGCGCTATATGGATTTCAAAATCCACTACCGACAAACCTGGCAAAAGAGCCTGAACCTTTATATAATTTTGATGATTATTGTACCTATGTTAAGTACAAAATGCAAAGCATTCATAAAAAGGCCAAACAAAATTTAATGTTAAGTAAAAACAAATCTAAAAAATATTATGACCAGTTCGCAAAACCAGAAAGGTTTCATGTAGGTGAACAGGTACTTTTGCAAAATACTACAAGAAAGCACAAACTTTCACCTTTATGGATTGGTTCGTATGAAGTCAAGATGGTCGAAAATGAAATGAATTGTTCCATACAAATAGAAAGAAAACTAAAATATGTGCACAATAATAGGTTGAGGAAATTTTAGTTAGTTCACCCCCTAAGAAAAACTAACAAAAAAATAATAATAATTAACAAATAAATAAATAAAAAGAGAAAAAACACACACGCAAATGACGATTTTCAATTTTCTTAATATACAGGCACCATGCTATTTTTGACATTGCTGTTATGGGGACTATCATCGGTAAAGGCCCAAGTGACTATACGTCGTCTAAAGTCATCAGGAATCCTGTTCGAACCATTGAATCCAGCATTCATCTATCAATCTCAGTGGCACATTTACACTAAAATAGGTATTGCGGACGAAGTTGATACATTAACCTTCATTAAAAGTTGCGAGGAAACCGTTTTAAATTTATGCACCTTAGATGGGAAGAGTAATATTCTGTTTATATTGGCATCGAGAGGTTCTGCATGCCACGGAAAAAGTAAAATTACAAATAGAGAGTATAAACTATTATCTTAATAACAGTCGACGAAAGCGAGCTCTAATAGACGAAATAGGAAAGTTGTCCAAATACTTAATTGGAACAATGGACAGCGAAGATGCGAAGGAAATATATTCGCGATTGCAGGAATTCGAGGAGCATGATAAGGAGTCAATTCACCTTTTAGGCAAACTCATGAAGAGTAATTTTCAAGGCTTTGGTAAAATATTGCGAAATGTAACAGTTTATCAAGAACAAATAGATCATAAGGTAAATGAGTTTTCTACTAAGATAAACAAAGAATTAGGCAAAATGACCATAGAATTAGCAGCAGTACACTTACAATCCAATATTAATGAAATAGTTTTATATATTCTGAATACGTTACAGACTAACATGCCCACTTGAATGAATATTTTACCATCATAAATGCGTTACAACAACATAAATTACACCCGCTCATTATATCACCACGGAAATTACTTGATGCTTATACCGAAATAGCGAAAGAAATCTATCTTAATCCCATTAGTTTCCATCTCCTCAATCAAATTATTGAAGTATGATATATACACCACGAAGAAAGTATGTACGTTAAAATTAGTTTACCACTGTTGGAACATGAGAAGTATACAGTGAACAAAATTCATCTGGTACCATTTGTTTTCTCTAATCATAATGCAATTCTAAATGTAGAAGCAAGCTTTGTTCTAAACGATTCTCTGGCGAACTATTACATCGGAATGACCGTAGACGATTTCAATAACTGTTGCATCAAAAGTAATACCAAGGAATATCCAGTACTTTATGTTTGCGCTTATAAACAAATTAAAGTTATCGGTGTTCAACGAGAGAACTGCCTTTCAGCCTTACTAAATGAAGTCTCTTTGGCTACCAATTGGTGTAAGTATCTAATAATTGATAACGATGCGGAACTCTTAGTGAAGCTGGTACGTAAAAATTCATGGCTTTTTAGCTTACGAAAATCTAGACCCTTACTTGCCCATTTTGAAAAATTTACTTCTCACATGATGGAGATAAACGGCACAGGAATACTCATTGAACCATGCAAGTATACAATGCAAACTCTTGAAATTCTGTTTGAGGGTAGTCATGAAATTTCACTGCCTTTCCACCAACCTCATTTCAATCACGGCTTCAATATAACCCACATACAAAAGTTTGTTAATGAAATACAATCCCTAGGAAAATCAAAAAATAATTTCAGTACTCCTCTTTTAATCACGAAAACGCATCATAATTACAACGAAGAACTGCAAAGTAATAGTCAGTCTTTAGATGAATTCTAAAAGCAATTCTCCCAAATCGAAGGGGAGAGGAAAGCTAAGGCACAACATAACCAAACTCAAGTAAATACTGGACTACTTTTATTACTTATTCTTTTATTTATAGTCGCCTGGTTATCTAAACGATACCTAAAAAGAAAAAGAAAAAATTGTTCCACGTCAACAGTACAAGCTTCTCCAAGTCCGATAGAAGTAATCCACTCCCATCCAATTCTAAAGCCTCCTGTTAAGATGATTACCTAGAAGTTTTAGGTATTCCACCAGAACAAAGTGCCCCTCGCCTCTGTAAAAAACTAACAGAAATCACCAACACAAAAGGTCTTAATTCTGACCCCAAACAAATGGCAAATCGAGAATTACCTGCAAGAAAATCGTTTCAAGTCAAAATATAATTATATGCAACAAATTATCAATTATTGGAAGTTTTCCTAAATATTATAAGTGTAATTAAAATCTTGATAAATAGCATAATTTTATAGGATTTATTCATAGAATTGTTCCAATTATGTGACTACATAACATATTGTATAGTGGAAAATCTGTGTAAGAAAAAAGAATTATTCAATAACGAAATATGAGAAATCGTAGAGAAACAATTTGTGACATTAAACTACATTTTTGTAGATAATCAAATTCGTAGTTGTAATATATAATCTTATATCATGTAAAATGTTTTTTCTACATATTTTATGTATTTTTACCGTATGCTCTTTCATTATATATTCTCAGAACAGTTAGATAATAATTCTGGAAGATAGTTAGATAAAGTCGTTAATAACCCATAACAGATATCAAATAATTAGAAAAAATATCTTATGAATAATTTAAAATCAGCTTAAAGTGAATCTATTAAATTCTCCCTAAGTAATAATTCTTATAATATCGAAAGAAAAATTGTCTTTAAATATTAATTGGTAATGTATCCAGTTTCTGTCACACTCGCCTAAGCTAAAATTTTCTTGATCAAGGTCACTACCACGCTGACAACCTCCAACAAATACTTCGCATCCGTCTGAATCGCACAGATAGAAACAGAGACATTGCTCCTACTACCGTCATGTGCAGTAAAATGTCACTTATCACGTAGGTACTGCTCCCAATAAGCTTTTCAATCACTAGATTCTACTCTTAAAAAGATGTTCCCATTCTTCAAAGGAGGGAAGAAATGTTGTGAAGTCCAAATCAGTAACTCTCATATGATTTTGACCTTCCCCAACATTAATCTAAACATGATTGCTGCATTACACAGCACATATACTTAGCGGAGGATTGCAATGACCCAAAACAATAAAGAGCTTTTTGGGTTATTTCACATGCGCGAAAAGTGGAAAAGCTCTCAATTTTCCAATTGGGAAATAATTCAATTGCGAGCTGTACTGATTTCCCTAATTAACCTGACTTCTGCAACCAAGTAAACAGCCAAATATTGCAATGGGGACATTTGCAGCGTTTGCAAAGTGGTTGGAGTTTTGGTTGATGGGGATCGCGGCTCTGCTAGGTTAGTAGGAGAGTAGTCGCGGAAACTGGTACGTGAGCGTTACTGACGTCTAAACAGTAACCTCAGGTGGTTTTAAGTGATAATATTAAATTAAAGATAATAGTGGAAGTGTATAATAGTTAAAGTGTATAGTACCTATATACTCGTGTTAAGTTAAGAAAAACAATTGTGTACTGGTTAAATTATATTGGAAAAAAATAAAGAATTGAAACCCGAGGAAGTTGTTTAAAGAAAGGCGCGCCTAAGCGTGTACCCGAGGAGATGTGCTCAGAGGCCACAACAATATAACAATTGGATCTCGCAACATTTAATTACTAGTTCGACAATTCCGCGTGTGAACGCTGTAAGAGGTGTCAACCGGAAGCTTTTTGACCGTCTAATATTGTTTACTCAGTTAAAGAACTAGCGCGGTAACCCAAAACGCTTTCCAGGTCGTCGTTCACGCTGATTCGGGGGCATTTCCCAATTGATGGTTTTTCAAGTTAAGCTCAAAAGTGTAAACAATGAATCAATCCGTGAGCACTTGCAAAACTTTGAAATTTTAATGAATGACGAAACTGGGACATCCCCAGCGGAAAAGAATTCAGCAGTTGTCGTGTCGGGGCGAATTCGAGAAGATAGGTTTAATAAGTTTTGATTCGAGAAATGAGACGCGTGAAAAAAGTGCTATTGTTAAAAAAACGAAATGTGTAACGAACTAAACAAGTAGATATTGTACGAAGCTAAGGTGTAACAAATTAAATAAGTAATTTTTACTATTATAAAACGTAGAACGAATGTGTAACGAACTAAATAAACTGCGACAATCTGTTAAAAATAAAATTAGCAAAGAGACATTGAATGTAGTGTTGTTGCTCGAAACCCAATCTCCAGCGGATCCCTATAACAAATCTCTCCTCAATTCCCCTTTCACAACAATTTGCCTTCGAAATTAACTAGCACAAATTTACCTTCAGTTCCCAAATCAAGGTTGTTGTCATCATGTTCCGAGCAGCGAATTCGTAACATGACACTTATGTGGGTCATTTATGCTACGGAACTTTCTTCCAAGGTAAATGCATGAAATAATAATAATTAAACACTTTCATTGTTTTTAAAATACTTCCTATTGATCACTCAACAATATTTATTTACTGAATTGTGTCATGAATTGCGTAAGTAATTTAGTTATTAAATCACTTCAGCATTGTTTTGTTATAAAAACCAAGGCAGCAAAATAAACTTCACCTTTTTAGTTTATTAGCACGAAAGGAGTGTTTTATTCAGTTCATTACAGAGAAACTAAGCCTTCTTGACCGTCATCTCTTGGTGAGGCTGCCAAGAGCGCTGTAAACTTGCATAGGTACACGAACCTAGGCAAGATAAGTGTTGCATAGGTACAAGCACCTAAGCAACCAATATAGTTCAAGATACAAAATCGGCAAGTAAATGCTCTTGTCGCATTATAAACTATTTAAACAACAATTGTAACTTTTTAAACAACAATTGTTGAGTCTCGGCACTAATGCCACTGAATTGACACAAACAGTACTCACGTAAAGCTGCCAAAAATTTCACTGCCAACATTTGATGGAAATTATTTGCAATGGACCCAATTCCATGACTTGTACAACCAGATGATTCATAACCAAGCTATTAGTGATGCAGAAAAGATGTTCTACCTAGTGAGCAATCTCTCAGGCGAAGCTAAGGCGCTCATAAGACACCTACCAGTCTCCGACGAGAATTATTTGCATGCTTGGAACATCCTCAACAACAGATATAACAATAAGAGACTGTTAGTGACAGCATTGCTCAATAAATTTTTATCGCAGCCAGCAATCTAGTTTGAATCAGCCGCCATCAAGTCACTTCATGACGTAACTAACGAATGTCTTCATGGATTAAAGAACCTAGGCACGATAAACGTTGCATAGGTACAAGCACCTAAACTTCAATATAGTTCAAGATACTAAATCAGTGGCGCCAAGTAAAAGCACTTTTCGCATTATAAAACAATATCCATTAAGTAAAAGTTTATGCGACGGATAAGTAAACAATATGTTAAATATTTTCATTATAGATTTAACAACAAAAAATAAGAAAAACATTAAAGGAATATGTCTTAGTAAATTATTGATTATTAAATTATTTAATTATTTATTTATTATTAATTATTTAACATTATATAAAGAATCAAATTAAAACATGTCAAAATAACAAACAAGATAATATGTAATTAAAAAAAGCGAATTGGAAAATTACAATAATGTAATTACAAGAAACATGATACAGCGTAGCAGCATCCTTTTTCTTTCTTAGAGGGCAAGGGTAAGATGTTAGGAAACCAAGTCGCTAACCTCACCAGCCCGTGTGATCCATAAAAACAAAGCACGGTATAAGTGCTTGATAAACAAAGTACGTGCTTTAAACTTGTTTTTTTTGTAAAGGTGTTGAAAAAAATAATAAAAGAAGTTAAAACTGAAAACTGCCTCCTCATACACCATTCTTTGTGGTGATCTCAACGCTCACCATGCTTTCTGGGGTAACCGTTGGGGCCGTTGCGTTGCTGACCTTACTGATGACAATGTACTAACATTCTCAATATTGACTCCCCCACCTTCTTCGGTGGTTCGAAGTATTCTTTCATCGACCTTATCATAGTGTCCTTGTAACTTTTTCTAACATCTCAACCGTACACTTTCAACGACACTTAATCAGTAATATTTATTTAGATAGATAACAAAGTGTTTTGGAACAAACACTAATGGAAATTAGAGAAATTGTTGTCCAGGGATATTCTTACCACATTCGCATCGGGAAACGAGAATTCTCGTTTTAAAGAAACAAACGTTGTCTTCAGGAAAAGAGAATTCTCGTTTTGCGAGAAATGTGTGCTTTCCCTGCAAACTTTTAATCGAAGAGCTCGCTTTCTCGAAATAAAATCGAAGTTAAAAGCCAAAGTGAGCCAGTAATGACATATGAGAGAGAGGAAATTTTGTGAAAAGTTTATTCGAGATGCCTTCGATTTTCGAATTGCTCTTGACATACGAGTGACGGACGAGTGGAGCTGCCATTTCGTGTTGTGATTTTGGCTCGTGCGTTGTTAAAGTTGTGGCGTTGTTAATAAAAGTGTGACTAAAAGTGGAAATTGTGGAAATTTAATACAAACAAACGTGAAATCGAAGTAGAACATTGAAAAAAAGCGTAAGTGAATTTTGCACAATTCTGTTCAGATAATGGAAAATAACTCGCGAATCCCAAAAAAATTCGGCGAGAAGCAGAGGAAATTGTTAATGCTATCATAGAACCAAAACGTTTATACCAAAATATTTTTCAATCAGAAGAATCGCAGGATATTTGCACTCCAGGAACATCACGATCATTTCGATAGATTTGACGACAGCTTTCTCTACGATCTTAATTCCTCTAGCTCCTTAGATTCTGATGAGAATGCTTACGAGAAAGAAGAAAGTAGAGAATTTTCCGAAAAGTTAGGTGGGTGGGCTGTTAAACATCAGATAACTCATGATGCATTAAAAGATCTCCTAGCTATTTTAAGTGAAAAAATTGAAAATTTACCCAAAGATCCTCGAACTCTAAAGAAAACTCCTAAAGAGCTTGTGGTAATTCCACTGGAAAATGGAGAGTATATGCGTTATGGATTAAAATATGGCTTGACAGATTTCCTTTTGGCTAATATTTATAAAGGGGAACAATTCGTTTTAGATTTTAATGTAGACGGTCTGCCAGTGGCGAAAAGTTCACGAAAGCAAGTGTGGCCAATTTTATGCAATGCAGTAAAAACTGACTATGTTTTTCTGGTTGGAGTTTTTGCTGGAAATAGCAAGCCGAGTAATTCGGATACTTTTTTGTTGCCTTTGGTGCAAGAATTAAAAACTCTTGTGGATGAAGGATTTAGCTTTCAAAATAAAGTATACTCAGTAACCGCAAGAGCATTTATTTTTGACGCACCAGCACGGTCTTTCGTTTTAAAAACCAAAGGTCATACAGCGTACTTTTGTTGCATTAAGTGTGTCCAAAAAGGTGAACTTTCTCGCAACAAAGTAATTTTCCCATTGGAAAATGTGGAAGTACGTACGAATGAATCGTATAGGTCACGTTCCAATCTTGAACATCATCATCAAATGCAGTCTACCATTTTAGAAACACTTGATATTGATGTTATCAAACAAGTACGTTTTGATTACATGCATGTAGTGTGCTTAAGTGTATCCAAAAGCCTGTTAACAGAATGGTCCAAGTCCAAAGGTTATCACTTTTCGATAAGTTCTCAAAAAATTTCTAAATTTAATGAATTTATTACAGATCTTAGTTCCCAAATTCCCTATGAATTCTCCCGATGTCCTCGCGACTTAAACGATTTAGATAGATGGAAAGCGACGGAATTTCGTCAATTTCTATTGTACACTGGTCCGTTTTTATTAATGTATATTTTAGATGATGACAGATATGCTCATTTCTTAAAACTTAGTCTGGCAATTCGTATACTTTTATATAGCAATGATTGCATTACAAATAATAATTGTGCACATAATCTTCTAACAAGCTTTATTCGTGATATTCCACATCTGTATGATTAATGGCTTCTAACATTTAATTTTCATTATTTGAGTCATATTTCAGCTGATTGCCGAAATTTGGGAACGCTAGAAAATTTCAGTTTATTTAAATTTGAAAATTACTTGCATAATGTTAAATAATTA
The DNA here is from genome assembly GCA_006980735.1 of Dasypogon diadema. NCBI lineage: Eukaryota > Metazoa > Arthropoda > Insecta > Diptera > Asilidae > Dasypogon > Dasypogon diadema. The sequence goes on from QYTT01094791.1 coordinate 24,018, forward strand.
GTAAAGCAGGGAAATTTCGTATGTTCTCAGATATATAATCGTTTGGTTGAAAGAAGTGCTAATACGTGTTGCGCATCGTCAAAGTTATTTCCTATATTTGAAAAATTTAATGGTACATCATACGAAAGAGTTGTGACACCAAAATTTACGTTTTCTACAATACTCCCAAACAACTACTACATAACTTCCGACAAAAAGATTTTTAAAATTTTTGATATGATAAGGAAAGAAAATAATATACCAATGTTTGAAAGCTCGCTCGTGGAAAATTTGATACCATTCTTCGACTATCCACGCAAAGTTGTCGTTTTTAGAATTGATCGGGACCTTAACCAAACTTTCTTTGTACCTTTGATCCACTAGACAATGGAAAAGGGAGTATTTTTTACAACGCGGGAACTAGCAAAAACGGTAATTAAAAGTACAACTGCTGAACGAATTTTTTTGCTCAATAGTATTTGTAATCATATTTATTATATTGCAGATGAAGAAAATGAAGACGGAATTTATCTCGGCGTAACAGATGCCATGATGTTAAATTTCCGGGAACAGCCGAAGAAGTTTTTGATAAGTGGGCAATGAAACATTTTCATTACGCAGCTGACAGAATTTCCAAAAAACGAAAATACAACGAAATGAAATAAAAAGCTCTCTCCGTAAAAAATCTTTAAAGAGTTCATTTTTCAAATTTGGAACTTTATTTTGTTTTGTATATTTTAAGTAGGTACACCCTAGTTTTTAAGTTAAATACTGATCGAACGATTTATTTTATATTAATGTCAAAAATTCTTTCATTATGAGGCTGATCGAGTTTGAGAATACAATAAACAAGATAAGAAGCTCTAGCTTGTAAGGAAAGTGAATGTTTTGAAGAGGCAATATTAATTTTATTATTTGTTTTTGTTGCTTGAAGTAATAATGTAAAAATATCAGTAGAAGTCAAGAACTCTTTTATAACATTAAAATATATGGACACAAATCAAAATTGTGATAACGGAAGAGGACTGAAGAAATCGATAATTTTCGAAATAATAACGATATATACTTTATTAAGAAACCCTAGCTTTTAAGGAAAATATGATTTAATTTTAATATTTTGAAGAGGCAATATTATTTTTGTTATTTGTTTTTGCTGCTTGAAGTAATAATATAAAAATATGTCAGTGGAAAAGCAAAAAAATAAAGTGTGTTTTATATATATTATAAATGTTTTTTTTTATCTATATGTATAAAGTTAAAAGAACTGGAGACAAATTATGATTGTTATAACAAAAGAGAAATATAATATAATATATTATAACCGAAAAAATCTCACGTGATGAGAAAGTTAAACGATATACCGCCAGTCACGATTTACCTTCTATGCTTTATGTACTTTACGAGAACAAGTGTGAGCCTCTAATTAGATTAGAGTTCTTTATGTACTACAGATGCGAGAATAGACTAACTCGACAAATTGATCACATGCTAAATATTTTTGGAAAACTGGTATGAAGTCTAAAT
>QYTT01094792.1:2747-18430 GCA_006980735.1 Dasypogon diadema
TAACTACTAACTAAACTATATAACTCCGCATAACTTCTCTACAGATGAGACAGGAAACACAGAATTATTCACCCATATGATGCCATTCTATTCTTACGACATTCCGCATACCTGTGGACCAGATCCAAAAATTTGCTGTCAGTTTGATTTCAAACGTTTACCTGGATTTGGACTCACATGTCCCTGGAGAATACCACCGCAAGTTATTGATGACGTTAATGTTGCTAAAAGGTAAGTTAAAGAATTATACTTGCTGCTGGATATTATTCCCGTGTTGAAAATATTTCTTCGTGGTAATAAGTCTTTATGTAAAAATATTGGATAATACTCACAGAAGAGAAAATTGTATGATACTGCTGATATTTACGAGGAAAAGTACTATAAAGATTAAAATTAACTGATGATATTCAACTTCTTAAAACGTTTCCTGCCATGTGTACCGTTTCCGGTATACGTTTCTCTTCCATGAGAGCATTATAAATAATTTGAATGTATGTGGGAGAGTTGCTCTCAGTGATTAAAGTCTGGCAGGGAACGTGTTAATTACTTGGCATTCACTAAAAAATAAAAACTAAATATTCCAAAGACAATTTTTCAAGAATATTAGCAGGCAATTTGAGCCCAACATGTCTAATTTTGCACCCTAGCTAGTTTTACAAAATCATTATTCGCTTGCTACGTCACTTGTTTCACAATTTCAGATTCTTATTAATAAATAAAGCTTGAAATACAATGAATACGACACGACTCTGTCGTCGACATTTGGCGTAGTAATTTCTCGGAAATGGAATACAGTGGATGTTATTATATCAAGTTATACACAAATTCCTACGATTAATTTTTTCCATGCGTCCGTTGTCCGCTTCCGCATAATCTACGTAATCTGCATAATCTCTTATTTAAAGTTTCTCATAGTAGTCGTCATAGTAGTCATAGTGGAGATGGGGTGCGATATATAAATTAAAAAAATAATAATAATGAAGTAGCTTTCGTCCTGTTTTGTGGATCGTTTTAGATTTGTAGATATTTCGGTATTATTCTAATAAAATTGACTTTTTGCAGGGCAGAATTGATTGTTGATCAATGGCGCAAAAAATCTGTTTTATATCGCACGCGATCCTTGTTGGTGCCCTTAGGAGATGATTTTCGATATAGTCAGAGTACTGAATGGGAGGCGCAGAGAAAGAACTATGAGAAACTTTTTGATTATATCAACAATGACCCATACATGTTTACGGAAGCAAAATTTGGTACTCTGCAAGAGTACTTCGATTCTGTTCGAAAAGAAAAAGAACTTGCCGAATTTCCAACGTTAAGTGGAGACTTTTTCACATATGCTGACAGAGATGATCATTACTGGAGTGGATACTATACTTCGCGCCCTTATCATAAAAGAATGGATCGGGTTCTACTGCACTATATTCGGTCAGCGGAAATGTTATTTTCGTGGCATAAATGGGATGGCAGTGCAGAATTGCAAGAACATTTAGAAAATGCAAGACGGCAGCTGTCTCTCTTTCAACATCATGATGGAATAACAGGAACAGCGAAAACTTTCGTAGTACAAGATTATGCCAACAGAATGTTAGAAGCTATAAAAGGATGTAAGACTGTAATGCAGCAAGCAGTTTATCGACTTTTAACGAAGCCTTCCGTAAGTTATTAAGATTGTTACCCATTAAATCTAAACAAATATTTTCAGATATACACTCCCGATTATAAATTTACTTATTTCCACTTAGACGAATCACGTTGGCCGGGGCCAGATGATAGTCGCACCACAATAATTGTAGGAGATGAATTGCCCATCAAATATGTGGTTTTGCACAACTCACTGCCACAATGGAAGGAAGAAGTGGTTGAATTTTACGTTTCGAAGCCATACGTAAAGGTAGAAAACTTTTCGTAGTTATTTCAATACACACCAACAATGTATATTTCTTAGGTAACTGATTTTGAAAACCATGACGTGAAATGTCAAGTAACACCGGTGTGGTCATGGCATAAAAGTTTCACAAGTATAACAGCACCGCAAGCATCCACAACCAAATATCGTTTGATCTTCAAAGCAAGAGTCCCTCCCTTGGGATTATCTACTTATATTGTGCATTCTACTAACCCTAATGATATAAATCCGTAAGTGCAATTCTTCAAAAAGATTTTGTCCAGTAAGAGCCTGAAATTGTTGTTTTCTTATGCTTTGTTTTTACAGTAGTACAACTTTTGCGCATATTACAATTTTAACTGATGAGCCATTCTCTGTAAATCTCGGTGATTACCCGCATCAGGTGGAATTTGCGAAACCGCGTGAACTTTCTCTCCACATAGGAGACGGTCCGATTGCAGCATTTAATAAATATGGACTTCTGAAGTCAATGGCTTTAAATGAACATTCATCACACGTTCCCACTCACCTCTCCTTTTTAAAGTATGGAGTTCGTCAAAATCGAGGAAGAAGTGGGGCTTACCTGTTTTTACCTGATGGACCAGCTTCTCCTTTGATGTTGGGAGCTCCAACCATATTGGTCAGTAAAGGTCAGCTAGAGTCCAGTGTTACTACGGGTCTACCTTTTGCGAATCACCAAACAATTTTAAGAGGAAAAGCAGTTGAAATAAGAAATTTGGTTGACATTGGTAATATGGATAATACTGAAATCATTATGAGGATTTCTACAAATATCGATAGTGGTGAATTGTTCTATACTGATCTTAATGGTCTGCAGGTAAATGTGCAAAAATTTGCAATTAATTAGGGCAACTCATAACAAATTTTTTAGATAATAAAAAGGAAACGCTTCGGAAAGATTCCTCTGCAAGCAAACTACTATCCCATTCCCTCTAGCATTTATATAGAAGACGAACAATACAGGTTAACACTTTTAAGTGCACAACCGTTAGGAGGTTCCTCGCTTAAATCTGGAGAAATTGAAATAATGCAAGATAGAAGACTAGCACAAGACGATGATCGGGGATTAGGACAAGGAGTTTTAGATAATCAACCAGTCTTACATATCTTCAAAATACTTCTTGAAGATTTAAATCCATGTTCTAAGCATGATCCAGATTATCCTGGCGGTTTTCTCACTTCTAACAGCCATGATGAATTACAGTCCTTACTGTATCCAATTAATAAAATGATATTGAATGAAAACGAATGGGTTGGTGCTCTGGGAATCTTTGGAAATGACCATGTCCCACTGGAAAATGGTATAAATGTTGGGGTTCTAAGAAGCATAGAATCGAATCAATTGAAGAAACTTAATAATAGTACAACGGTTGGTGTTGTTATACATAGACCTCATTTAGAAAGCTGCAACACTGATAATCATCGTGAAGGGAAGGTAAGCATTCAGTTAATAATTTAACAAAATAGTCATCTAAAAATATAATTTGCAAAGAATTGAAATAATATTCCTCCACTTAATCACTTTAAATACGGCGAATAGCTCTCCCATTAATTTAGTTAAGATATACTCAGAAAGAGAAGCGTGGAACACGCAACGTATTAACATGTTTTTGGTATACGCTTGTTGGGAGTATTTATCGAGGTTTATTGAATTCAAACTATGCGTGCTCTGGGTGGAAGACTTTCTTCTTAGTGTCCCGCTTGACGTAGAAAATCGAACTCGCACCTCATGCTCACTTTTTCTGCCTCGGAACCTTTTTATTTCTTGCACTTCGCACTGACCTAGTATTTACTTAGCCAAATCAGTGTAACTGATTGGAGCTGATATTATTGCTAAGTCGATATGAAGACATGTTGAGTGTGGCTTCAGTCCCCAGGGACTGACATTTAGAAGCTTTCTCACTCAGTACATATGCATTTTAACACGTAACCCTCCCACGAAAGCTTTTATACTAATTGCCGCACTCAACTTAATCGTAGTAATGCATGTCGAAATATCTATTAAGTTCTTTACCCTTTTTCTTCAGCAGTTTTTGATTGGGGTCAGATATTAGGCAACATTATTTCAAAAATAATTCTAAGGTATGCAACACGCTTATCTTACTTGAGAATATCACAAGTAATTTGAATGTAAATGAGAGCGTTACTCTTACCGACTAAAGTAAATATTTAGTTTTTTTAGGAATTCAAGCCGATTTTTTTTCGAATGACATAAGCTTCATATCTCTGCAAAACTTTTAATGTATGTACTGAACCACGGCTTTGAATACATACTATAAGGGTTATTAAAGGAGCAAGTTTTATATTAAACTAGCTGTTGTCCGCAACTTTGTCCACGTAGATTCGTAATATGTTTGTAAATGTCTCAACACTAATAATATGATTAAAAGTTCGGATTCCGCAATCCTCACAATCCGTCTAAAGTATCTCTTTGCAAATAAGATTTAGAACTTTGCATTACGGTAGGAGGCTGCTGGATGAGCTCACTTTTGAGCTACGTAAAAGTGTCTGTCTGTGAGACACGTTTATAGTAATCGTTTGCAATCTCCTAAACTCAACAGGGTAGTCAAATCGTATCAAAGGTGATAAAAATACTGACTTCTCTCGTGAACATCCGGAATGGCAATGATATTCAGATCCTTCAATTTTAGCCTAATATTATTATAAAGTTTCGGTGGCTGTAGATTCCGCAGCAACATCACTAAAGCACTCGCTCTCAGGATAAATTTATGGATTATGAGATCCGATAGCTTGAAAATCTTGAGTAAATCCACTGGATAGTGGACAGGGTCATGTTGCTTACTACTGAGTCCATCGACTTATATGTCTGTACCCTCAAACGACTTCAATAACATATCATTAATAGCGGTAGCCTAGTGATTTTTAGGGATCAGTGTAGCATGCTCGCACAACCATTCTATAGACATCCTGGATGTGGACAATCAAAATATATTCTCGCAATCGCTTTCAACGGTTGCCACTACTAAGTCTGTTGCGACAATAATCTCCCCATCTAATTCATGATAGTCACCGTCACCTATTTTAAGCATTAGATCGAAAAATTGGCTAGCGCCAATTGTCTTTTCATTCCCTTATAGATGGAAATTGGAAAAAGTCTATGTGGGTGTCTGCGTTTCATAATAAATATACAATTCGAAATTCATGTTTCACATATTGATATTCTGGACCAAATGATTTAATCTGTAAAAAATACTTTGCCTCCTGGAATTTGTATAAACCCTCTCTTAGTGGATGCTTGCATTATAAAAGGAACCCATTCTTCAAATTTCACTTTTCTAGGACAGGTGGCTGAGGTTGGGCATTTACATATCAGTCAGGAGTTTTGCCTTTTATATACATATGTATTACAACCATAGATAACTACAGACCCCAATCAAAGGAACAAATCGGCGACGCATATTATTAGCAACAAAAAATGACACAACAGACATAACCGATAGGCAAATTTTTCTGATGTTCCGATACGTAGAAGAACTACGAATCGTTCGAGTCGAGTGGCACTTGTATGCTCAGGCGAGCTTTTGTCACCGCTCCCCACCTCCTTCAGCCTACACATTCCGCCCGCCACCGAGACTGACGACGTGGTCGACTGTTCATTTTGTTCGTATCGCATTCGCATCGCACTGTGCTGCCAAATCGTGAAATTAGAATTTGAACCTTCTGTCCCTTGGATAATTATCGTTTTCGTCAATATTTCCGGAACCCTTATAACTATCGAGATTAAACAAAGTGCAGGTTGGTGTGATATGTAAATCCTGTAACCCTGCAGCAGTTGCATCTTTATAAGTTCAGCCGTGTTCGAGTTTATCCCGAACAGACAGCCAGACAAAAATTCTAAAAACAACTGTTTATGTGTGGGTATTCTATATACCAGTAGCAATTAGGCCTAGATTTAGGCTTTTATTGCGAAATCACTTAAAAAAACTTCAATTTTATTCACATGTATAGATTTTTATGTAAAATTCAAAGTGCGAAATTGCAACATTTTTGATGAAGCAGGACCACGGCGACATGAATGCTAGTATGTAGCTAGGAAGGTATTATGAAGTCAATAGAAGTATCGCGATCCATAACACGCGGGTGGCGGAATCTATGTTGGCAAGTTATCAATGATAATATTTGCAGAAAGTGTTTCTCGGCATCTAACCCAACGATATAAGATAAAAGAAAGTGCATGTTACCTCCCGAGACGTTGATTAAAATCACAAGTTTCGTTGAAAACAGACCAGCTGTTTTCGCAGCAAGCTTTTTCAAACTCACAGACAGACAGACAGGTTTTGTATTTCATTTTGGAATCGCATATTCTATCGCTCTTTGCAATATTATGTAAAATAAATAAATAGATGTACAGACAGACGCTACATTCTTATTGTATTAGTAGGGTAGGTAGAGAGGGTAGATGCTAAAATTCAAATTAAATTTTCATTACTTATTACAGGCGAATTTAAGGCGTCTACTCAAACTTAACAGTGATTCAAAAATATATTCAGCTCCCTTGACATTAATAAGAAAGGACGACCAAATAACAGAGGATGATATTTCCTTCTGCCCGATGGATGTGAAAGCTTTCATTATTCAGAGATGACTGACTTAAAACCTTAATTTTATTACTTGTGATACTTGAAGCTATGATTTCATTATTTTTGTGATATGTGAAGGTGAGGCAACAGGACATAATAAATTTAACAACTGCGCATTTAGTTTCGGGTTTTTCTTATTTTTGCTGTTGAAACTAATACTCCACACACAGTTCTGTTACAAAAAGTGTAAGTAAGAATAATTTGCATTTAAAATGTCGACAAATACATTTTTTGTGTTTACACATAGTGATTAAGTTGTAATACATGTATTACATGCAATAAAGTACTGAATAAATAAATGTTCAGGTGACAACACGGAGAATTTTACATTTACGACCACACCATGTATGAAAAACACCTAATGAACACGTTTTCTATTGACTACTATTACCGAAAAATTTCCGATTGAAAAAATATTAACATAATTCGATCCCAACTAGAGAAATGTTATGTATGAAAATTTTAAGTTTCCTACTGGGTTCTCACTGCTTTCTCCACTTTTTCAGAAAAAGAAATAACAGTGATAATTATTTGCAATACCATTACCAATGTTCTTAAATTTATTTATAGTGAAGTAATAATAAATTTGAGCTCAAATAATATCAAAAATGTAATGAATTTCCTTTTAGAACGAAAACGAAATATTTCGAACTGGTAAAATTCCTTTCAGAAAAATATCGAATTCTTGTTATCTTCCCAATTGGAGTAACGTAGGGCCGTATTATGAGTGTCGATTGAAATCGACAAGTCAATATATTTAAACTTAGGACAAAGAGTTTAGGAAAAATTCGGAAAATCTAATCCTTTAATGGTAATTAACTGGAATCAACAACAAAAGCTTTTGCACATTTTTCAATTTAGGTTTTATTGAGTGAGGAGTCGATTTCAATCGACAGTCGACAATCGACACTCATAATACGGCCCGTATTTCTGGAGTCACATTTAAAAAATAAATTTCTACCCGGATCCCTGGTGACAATGTTCTATAATTAGAACAACACAATTTTGTTGGAAAGGAAAAAAAGGAGTGGAACTAGGGTATTCATAATAGCTGTTTTTTGGCAAAGGAGTTATGAAAGATTTCAATAAGCGTCATATATTTTTCCGTAGAAGACTTAAATAACCCAGTAAGCTTAGTAACTCTGTAGAATAACCGAGTTAATTTAACCCAGTTAATGTATTACAACTCTGTACTCTGCTGCCAAAAACGCAGCTATAGTAGCGTAACATATAAAAAATATAAAGAATAAAAATAAAAACATCGTAAAAAATATCAAATAGAATAACTAGTTCTTATTCCTGTAAATAATTCTAAAAAATATTACCTGATTTCAAGAAAAATTGCTATATTTCGAGAAGAAAAAACAAAATCACTTACCTGGGTTTGAGCATGTGCTGTTGTAGAATAATAACGATAATGGTTGCTATGGGTAGCTTTCGATAGTTTTTTAGGGTTCCGTACCCTAAGGGTAAAAACCGGCACCCTATTACTAAGACTCCGCTGTCCGTCCGTCCGTCCGTCTGTCACCAGGCTCATGAACCGTGATAGTTAGACAATTGAAATTTTCACAGATTATGTATTTCTGTTGCCGCTATAACAACAAACACTAAAAAACAGAATAAAATATATATTTAAGGGGGCTCCCATACAACAAACGTGATTTTTTTGCTCGATAGTGATAACGGCAACAGGTAGACGCTTGAAATATGCACAGAATATTTAGTTATATATTCACTTTAAAAATAAATAATTAAATTAAAATAAAATTAATAATTAAGTGGGGCTCCCATGCAACAGACATGATTTTTTCGCCCTTTTTATAGATAATGGTACGGAACCCTTCGTGCGCGAATACTACTCGCACTTGGCCAGTTTTTATTCTTATTCTTACACCCAATTTAGACTAGAGGGATTTTTCCCCATGGGGATCCAGTTCTTAAGAGAGGGAAGTGAGGGAACGAGCGGAACAACCGTCACGCATTGATCACTCACTGTATCGGTTTTCTGGATTTTCGTGCTCTCTCTTTTCGCCTTCTTTCTCTGTTTTCCATACAATGATAATTGAAAAACTAAACATTTCACGTAAGTTAAAATCCCTCTCGTAAAAACCTACACGAGTTAATACGTGCGTCTTGACGGCAGTAACACAGGGAAAAATCCCCATCGTCTAAATCCGCACTTACTGATACTAACGGCTTCTAAAATCCAATGGATCCAATGATAGGGTTGTTCTTCTACTTTGGACTAGAAAATTATTTGGCGAAAGCTTTATGTGTAGTGGTGATATAATGTGTTGTAAGTAAGGGTGGCAACGAAGATGGTATCCCTGAGCAAAATTATGGTCAACGGGTCCAGTGAGCGACGCCTACTTATTGACACGACGCAGTCTATTTTGTTGTACGGCGATGAGATATGGGGGATCAGGTGAACCTGGGAAAGCACCTATCCTTCTCGCAGAGACGGGATGCCCTCAAGATGCCCTGTACATATTGCGCAGTCTCGGAACCAGCAGCTCTCGTTATTGTGGGGGTAATCCCAGTTAGACTCCTTGTCGTGGAAGAAAAACCCATCTAAATAGCAGGCCAGTAAGGAGAAAGGTCTTCTACTCAATGTAGTAGATGGCAAGGGTCGTGAAACGGCGAGGGTAGAGAACGATGATCTGTTTCCACGGTCCGAAATGTGCATTAACAGTATATAAGGCGAGGATTCGTATGGCCGATTCAACCACAACGAATTCCTATATTACAGAGATAGGGAAGACGACGCTGAGCATATGCTCTTTGTCTGTAGACGGGAGGGCAGCCGTGAGGTCGGAAAAGCGCAATACAGTATCATGAAGTTTGCACTGGAGAGCGGGTGCCATTGGGAGTTAGTGGAGAATACCCTCCATACAAAGAACTGAAAGGCTACGAGAGGCGCTCCAGAGGGCGGCTGAAATAATGTGTGCAGCCCGAAATAATGTGGTAAACGATTCCGGATTGGAGTCCTCAGAGACTGGGGAGAGGGATTTTAGTCAGTATTCTATTCCGACACAACCCGAGGTTTGGATTAAGGCTTGATGAATATTTTTCAAGCGATGGCAGCCACATCACAAAAGTAAAAATTAATGCACATTGACAAAAATTTTGCCTTTCTTTCTTTTAAGGTATTGCCTAAGCTTAGGCTATGATGAACACAGCACAGCTTAAGCGGAATTAAATTAGGGAAGAGGAGAGTGGGAAATTTTAACCTGACAAATGTTGCAATGAGCCACAATTTTTGCAACTAATTCAGCGAAACTACTTTTTAATTTTTGTACAATTTGTTGACATTTAAGGCACATCACTAATCCCTGAGAAGATGTTTACTAAAGGGGGTTTTTAACCAAAGTTGAATTAAATTTTTTAAATGAAATTCATTTCGAAGAACGGTTGAAAAATGCTCACATGAATAGAAAATTTCTTTCGAGGTGAAAAGAAAGTGTTTCGATCACAGCAAGTCAACTTGATCATCGTCAGTGCGGCAATCGACTTGCCTGGCACAGACACTACAACGAGCTGAAAGTACAATGAAAAGAAAATATATGTGTGTGAAAGGTCTGAACTTATTCCGCTGGAAGATGAACTGAGAGAAAATGGCTGACGGAATGGCGCTACTTGAAGCTGTCAGTGTTGCCATCACCAGCTAATCAGCCTTGTTGTCGACTGTCGCATCTGTTCCGAACGGAAAAAGTTCCGAAACCGTGTATTTGTTTTTGTAAAGCAACATAAAAAAAACAAGGAATTTGGAACTTTTTCCGATCGGAACTAATGCGACGATAAGGCTGAATATATTACACTCTCCTTCTCTATATAAACTGTTATCGGATTGCTCCCCAAGCATAGAAAACAATAGTGCCTTTCGTCCAAAATAATATAAAAAAGATTTCTTAAGCAAAAATAACAGATTAGATCAAAAATAATTTTTTATTTCTTCTTCGTACTTTATCACTCTATAAATTATTGTTAAAAAACTTTCTCATATTTACATATTTATGATTTTTTGTCTAAAAGTTGATGAGATTATAAAACAAAAGTTAAGAAAGTTTGTCCTTAAAGTATTATAGAAAAGGATAATCATAATAACCTTTAGTCTAATCACTTTTGTTATACGAATTACTTTGTCCAACCGCGTAAAAATGATGCTATACTGGCAGCAGCACTTGTCATTAAGCCTCCAGCGATACTTGTTGTCTGTTGATTGGAGGGTAGCAAAGGAGGACTGGTGTCGTGTGATGTTAAAAGAGGGACCGCTTCCCAATCAAGCCGTATTGAATTTTCGTCTGCTTATTTAAATTATTACTATCAACGCGATTAAGCTTGAATCGCTTACCTTCTGATTCGGACTCAGTTCCAGTCTCCAGATCTAATAAAACTTGAGAATCCACGGAACGTGTGAGTGGTGCATGCGAAACATCCACAGGGCCAAATCGACCGAGGTCACTCACCTCCACATCAAGAATCACTAGAATATTTTCCAATGTATGATTCTCATTCAAAAGACTTAATTTCACACCCTGCGTATAGGCCAGGTACATGATATTTGTGTTCAAACGAGATACTTTCCTAGTAAATTGTTGTTCGTTTAATCTTCTACAAAAATCTCTAGGAATGTGGGAACTGTTATTGTAATTCGAACCTTTAAAAAATACCTACCCGTAGGCAAGTTTATAAGGAAGTCTAACGTCTAGATAAAAACTCATTAGATTTACAAGCTGAGTAGCATAAGTCAGAGCAGCTGTAATGCGAAAGGCCATAACATTGCTTGGGACCACTTCACTCGCTGCATGAATTCCATCCTTATTTTCCGCTAGCCAATCGAGATATGCACTATAATCTCCATTTGCTGGTAATGAGGGAGCTACAATGCAGTGTTGCATTTCACTAATTCCACTTCCATTAAAAACCCATTTGCCACGAATATACGACGTGTTTTTGGCATCAGCTAGGGCAGCCACTGTTTCCGATACCTCACGCAGTTCATCTTGTTCATCTTTTAATACTACTTCATATATGGGAAATATATACGTGATAAGTTTTTGAATATCACTTCTGACAGTTTTCTTGAGGTCATCAGCCAGCTCAGATTTCTTGCCTCTTAAATTCGATGATTGAGAAATGCGATTAGAAATGTAATCATCGAGTGCAGTTAATTTGGATCCATAACCTGGCAGATACAGCTCTCGTTTTCTATTAGCTTCACACACAGTTTTCCTGCAATCCTTTTGATCAATTATGCTCTTTTTGGTATTACTTACTAATTGATTCAAGAAAGCAATCTTCTCTTTTTTCTTCTTAATTTCAAATTTAAGATTTTCACATGACTTTGTTCTTTTTAAAAGTTGATTGCATCGGTCATTGCACTTCTTTAAACTTGCTTGCAAATGTTGGTACTTTTGTTGTTTTTCAGATAATCTAGAATAACGAAATTGCTTGAGTTAAATATACTAACGTGTGTGACTTCATGCATGATTTACGGTTATGAAAGCACTAGAATTAGATTCTGCGATCAACATTATGATTCGTCTCCAATGAGAGAACCATCCACGAACCAACAACTTATCATTTTGCTGAAAACTGTGTTCATATACGACCTGGTGTTTGTGGCTTTACACATATGTATTTACTAATAAAACCAATTACATAATTTAGCTAATAAAACAAATTTCGTGAACAAGTTGACCAAAACACGAGCGAGACAAACAATTGAGTTATATTTGAGAAAGAACCCTAGTAGAAAAGATGTAATGAATTCATTAGGGAATTCAGCACGACTACTTAGATGAAGGTAGTTGTGCTGAAATTTAATCTACGACAGGGGCTAACTTCACTATGTACTCTGCCTAGAGCCCTAGAACATAGTGAAAATTTCGATGAATAACAAGTGAACGCTTCCATGAAGTTTCCCATTACATTCCCAATGAATAGTATAAATATAAGCATAGCAAAATTCCAGGGAAATTCAGCGATTTCTTCAGTGACAGATTGGTGAGAGAAGGGAAGTCGTTTAACATACTCCTGAAATGTTCATATCAATGTCATTGAAATGTTCACTGGTAAAACTTGTCACTGAGTACGCACTGCTGAAATATTCAGGTGTTTTCATCGCAGTTATCACTATCACTTGTATGAGTTGCAAGAGCGAACTTTTGGGATTAATTTTCACGAACACATTATCATTTACAACCGTAATGAGTTGACTCCTCTCTACCAGGGAAAGGGGAACACACAAAGTGGTGAACGATTTCTACTAGGTAAGGAGATTTATATGTTGTGGTTGGTTGGTTCGTGGGTGGTTCACTCATTGGAGACGAGATATTATGGAACAGTAGATCATTTTACCACAGCAAAAGCAGATATGTCCTGTGCTTTTATCATGGGACTGTATGAGTTTAGTATGGACAAAGTAAATTTGGAAGTTAGAATATTTACTTTTTTAAATATAAATACTTGGATAAATAAATATTTACTTGGATTGAACAATATCTGGAATTCAACTACAGTTCAGTATAACTTTAAAGATCGAAAGAGATGAATACATCGACTTCAAAAATTTGTGCCATTTTCTTGACGACAACTTGTATAGGACATCCCCTCCATATATTCATCTCAGTGGTCTCATCCCATAGCACTATAGGGTAAATCCCTTCAGCAATACAAGGATAAAAAGGCTTTACTTTTCCAGTTTCTCACCAAATCCATTTCATTACCAGGTCTAAGATTTGATAAGATTGGATATTAATGCAGCCATACTTGAACAATTGATAGGAAAATATCAAGATAAGAAAAAAATTATACCAGAGGGGTGTGTTTTAATTAATCACCTTATAACTTGTTACCTGTGCATCTAGTGAACATGATTGATGGCATCAAAATGCTTTCTCTCTTCAGACACGAAATTTCCAAACACAAATTCCCCAAGGGTACAAAATCGCCAAATCAAAACCTTGCAGGGGATTGGTTTCCGAATTTTCCGGTATTTACTTACTACACACGGCTCCAACCAAATTATAGAAAATTCGATTCAGATTTTTATTTTTACCTTGGTAATCCTTAAAACGTTTAGTATCCCACTCTTAGCGTTACCCGGAACAACGACGAGGACGTGGTGAGAAGACTGTTCCATGTTTTTCTTTACTGCGATATTTTTTTTTTTCATTGAAACTCAAATCTCAAACTCAATCTTACTGCACATAATGCAAAATATTTCGAAATTTCAGCGCATAATCTTCTTCAAGATCAGAAAACTTGCAAATTTGGCAGGAGGGGAAACTGATAGCTTCTGCCAGAAAATTCCAAACATACGGATTTTGGACTAAAGCTGGCTGCTTTAAGCAGCTAGATTTTTCAAACATACAGACCTTTTGTTATCACTACTCAGGGAAAACCGGATTTTTAGGTAAGAGAGCGCAGGGAAGGATACTGTCATCACTTGTTCCTCAAAAACCTTTCTATTTCAAGGGATGCAAGATGCAACACACTAACACACAAGTAAATAAAGGGTCTCTCCCAGTAGCGAAGGAAAGCCATTACCCAACAGATTTCGCAAGTAATTCTTGTAACCATTTAATGAATTTTCCATTCATGATGGAAGTAGCGAAATAGCGTCTATCAAACTCATAGTCACCGTTCGGTACTGAAAACTTTTCGTAACCACTTTGTTTTCATGAAGTAATAGCAAAAGCAAGGAATTCTGAACCTTTTCCGTTCCATCGGATAGTCAGAGAATTTCGCCTCTGTCGCTTAAAAGATTTTGCCTTTTCCGTGGTGCTATGCAAATATATATAAAATTCCAATTACAATTGCGAAATTCACTGGAATGCATTAATAAAATTATCAGCTTTATTTTGGACCCACTCCATTCAAAACGTAAAAGTCCCGAAACCCCTGTATATGTTGTTCCCAACAGTCCGGAATAAGGCTTTATATTTTAAACTCAAAATTACGGAATAGTAAGAATATCTGGCCGAGTGATTTTGTGGTAAAAATGGCAACGGAACACCCAGTATACATTTCGTTATGCCACTTTATTTCGAAATCACTGCGACATGAAATCGAAAAGCATTCCTCACAATTAATTTTGCGCTTAAATAACTGCACCACCACAGAAAAAATGGCAGCTTCAACAAAGAAAGTACTTGTGGAAAAGTGAAAGCCCAGGAATCTAATTCCATATTTTTCGAGCACAGTGTTCAAATTTTCCTACTAAGGTTGTAAATGATTTTATACTTCTAAATCAAATGCAAAATAAGCAAGCAGTCATTACCTTTCAGGCAGATGATGCGCGGAATGTATGAAATCACCGCTCTTGACACAATTACGACAGTAAAAGTTTTTCCTGAAAGTTGCGCAAAGCGGACACTTAAATGAATAATTATTTAGCTGGCCCTCACAGCCTTCATTCGCCGATGATATATGAAAATCCTTTGGTGCGTTGCTGCTATCATCTGAACTACTGGCGGCCATAACAAAACTAAAAGCGAAAATCAGACTGATGGCAACTGTCAAAAACTCAAAACATCTCATTTGCGCGTGAAGTTTGTATCGGTGTACGTGAGCGAAGTAACAAAAGTATGAATTGCCTACACTCCCTAAACACCGCATAAACCAATGGTTATATACACGGTATAGAGCACGTTATACAGAATCTTCGAGCATACAACGGAAAAGGAGCGGAAACAACGAGGCAAAAGTGAAGCCAATTTGCTTACTAACACGTAGAAATTTCGGTCCACTTTACAGTGTAAAAATTGACAGTTTGGGTTAACCCAGCAGATTTTGTATGGAAAATTTCTGGGCCCAAGCTGTCAAACACGCACTCATTCAGAAAATTTTTGGCTTCACCTAAGTTACATGGGATTTCTTATGGTGTTCCGCTCCTTCTCTGTTCTCTCCTCGAAGTACAGAATACAAGGTATGCTCGAGGGGCAAAATGACATTTGGCTGTGACGTCACCTCGGCGAAATTGTGTGGAAATTTGAAGTAATTTATTAATTAAATAAGTAGTTAAGCATTTTTTTTCATTTATTTCTTTGCAATAATGTTCCGTTGCGCATACTCTAGCATATTTATTCATGACTAATTTTAGAATTTTTTAACAATATAACCAAAAATTCTTGGCGCAGTGACGTCACTTCAGCAAAAAATGGCGGAAGTAG
>QYTT01094792.1:20062-30522 GCA_006980735.1 Dasypogon diadema
CGTCAATGAACACATTCTTGGGAAACTTCGGTCCATTTCGAAGCGTTATTGAACACAGAAAGTGGACCGAGGTCTCCTGGAAAAATCCAGTTTGCCTCATTAAACAGACCTATTCTGGTGACGTCTTAAGTGTTTTGGGTTCGGGACTTCGCTGTGCTCTGTCCTATTTAAAGAAGAAGAAGGACTTCTGTTTTTCTACTTTTCCATGTCTATGGTCTCCATAAAAGTTATTTCAACTTTTTGGTTGTGCTAACTGCTGGAAAACATAATGGACGCAACAAAGAGTTTAGAAAATCCTGATAGTGAGAGGGTAAGTAGCAACACGAACTGAATGCAATTAATTGTAATGTAATTTTTTTAGTCTGAAATCCGTGAGGAACTGCGGAATATGTCCTTTGAAGAACTTATGAAATTGAAAGAAGAACTCGGATCTAAAGTTTATAATGAAGCAGTATTCGGTGTGGATACAAATAAAAAAAAGACTACAAACGAAAGTTATAAACGAGAAAATAAAAACAGACCTAGGGAAATGAGTGCTAAACGCCCAGTGCCGCTCATAAGTCATACAGTAAAACGTGGAGTAAACTTGAACAGTAGAGACCCACGCTTCGACCCCAAATGTGGGGAATACAATTTGGAAACTTTTAAACATAATTACGAATTCATTACCGACATGAGGAAAAATGAAATAGAAGAGTTGAAGAAGAAGTTGAAACAGAGTACAAGTGAGGAAGCCAGCATTTTGAAATCCCAAATTCAACGGTTAGAAAATCAAAATCACGAGGAATTTAGACGGAGAAAAAGGGAGGAGTTAATAAAAGAAGAACGAGAAAGTATAAGGAAAGCGAAAGAGGAAGGAAGGCAACCTTATTATCCGAAGAAAAGTAATATTTTAATGAAAAAGACTTTCGGCTTTTAACGCTCTCATTACAGGTGAACGCAGAGCTAAGGAGTTGGTGCAACAATTCGTGGAATTAAAGGAAAAAGGGAAACTGGCGAGGCATCTCGAGAAACGGCGGAAGAAGAATGCCTCAAAAGACAGAAAAAAACTGGAAATTAGCTAATTTTTAATACAATAAAAACAATTACATGAAATGACTACCCAGTTCTTAACATTTTCGCTTCGCGTTTCTCTTGCAATTCCTTCCGCTGCTGCTCTACCACAACTTTCCTTTCTTCTAGAAATTGTGCATAATCTTCAGCCTTGAGCTCCTTAACTATTTGTATTCCACACGTCCTGGCAACCCCAACAAGCATGACGCACATTTGCTGTAGAATACAGTCGATTTGGGAATTGAGCAGTTAGTTCGAATTTCCTCTTACCTC
Source organism: Dasypogon diadema (assembly GCA_006980735.1). Taxonomy (NCBI): domain Eukaryota; kingdom Metazoa; phylum Arthropoda; class Insecta; order Diptera; family Asilidae; genus Dasypogon; species Dasypogon diadema. The sequence goes on from QYTT01094792.1 coordinate 21,389, forward strand.
TAATGTCAGTAGTGCATTCGGCGGGTCTTTTATTTTTATTTGCGCGATTTCATACAGATGTTTTAGAGTTATTTTCCCTGAGACTTCCCTCCCGGGGCACATAGCTCCCCTTGGAATCCCGGCAGCTTGTTTAAAGAAGAATGTGGCAGGAGGTGAATGAATAGTTAACTCGTAAGACCTATCGGAATTCACAGACACCCTACAGGGCAGTGGGATTCCCTCCTTGATATCCTTCGTCCTTTCATTGAAATCCTTGCAGAAAGCAGCTATGTTTATACCCCTCTATAATAAGTACCGATAATAAAATTGCTACCGCACATGGAATTGGTTACCTGGCCCAGCATCGGACCCAACGGTGGACCAGCTGCAGCCATGCCCGCTGGGATATTTGTCCTCAATTTTGAAGTATGAATCACTTTATCAACAAATTTCTTCATTGTTTTTAACCTGCCAGCGGATTTCGACATTTTTCGTTTTGGTGAATATTCCAACAATCACTTGACTTCCTGCTATTCACTTTGACAGTGTATAAGTAAATGTCAAATGTCAGAGGTATGCATTTTTGAACAGCTCTCTCCGAACAAAACACAGTACCAAATTAAGCAACGCATTTAAACGTATATTCGCCCCCTCTAAATCATCGAAATGAGCGCTTTTAATAACAAACAGTAAATAAAAAAAATATTGAGATATTTTTATTCAGATACTTTAATTTCTGAACGCAGTGTGTATTTTCTTAACTCGCCCGGGTCATCTGATTTTGACAAATAGAAACGAGGACAATGGTTAGTTTTCAAACAATTCGTTTTCCCTTTATATTCGGGACCTTTTTGATAGCGGTTGGGACATCTTATATTCTCAGGTAACTAGAGCTGAAGTACTCTGCATCGTTAGACTCAATGAAATTTACAGGGACCGTTTAATACCAGATCTTGAAGATGAGAGGAAGCGGCTTTTCCATGGCAGCGAAGAAGATAGGGAAACCATACAAAAAGCAATTAGATCAATGAAGTGATCGGAATACTATAGGAAATGGCCTCCAGAAGGTAGAGGATTGCGTTTTAAAGGCTATGGGAAACGCTATAGTTCTTACCATAACATTTTATTGTAAACAAGTGATTTGTATTTATTTCAATAAAGCGGGGACTTTTAGTCCTTGTGTACTTTACTAGCTCTAGGGTCATCTGGCCTAAGAACTACAATGCCCATTTTATACCGCCTGTTGTCTCCATCTCTGCTATAATAGTTTGCGAGACCTGCTCCAGTCAAGCCAAGACCGATCAAAGCAAGAACCGTTCCACCAACAATATCGGGTATTTCATTCCAAGCTTGTCGTAGCAACGCTGTAATTCCTCTTTTTGCTGGTTGCATCGCTGCCATTTCCTGCAAATAAGTCTGAACAAATTTGTTGTGAAAATTTCTATGGTACACAGGAATACGTAACACCAGCACCCGATATACAGATGACAACGCAGGTATGGCAACCTTACCAACCTATGACAATTGTGTTGTCTTGTCTTTTTATTGAGACTAGTGCACAGCAAAAGTCCCGATACACAAAAAACAGTTATTGACGCCACCTGGCCCGCCTTAGAATTAACTATGCAGACCAATTCCGATGAGACACACAAAAAAAGTCTAAATAAGAACACCGTTTGATTTGAATAGGATTTAATGAATTTTAATTATATAGTAGCAATTCGCGCACGAACTGTACAAATTAAAAACGTGGAGCCGCGGATGAGATATATGTCTGCTCCGAGCTGAAATAGCCACACGACTCCCCAATGACATTTGGAATTGGAAAGATGCCATCGACATAAGGTCTGTTCGTGTATAGTTTTTCAGCATCAATCCATCAACTATGAATTTAGATAGTTCTAAAACAAAATAAGTTAGTATTAATACACGTTTTATTCACCGGCGTGTATAAACCTTCGAGGAGAGAACATACAAGAAGCGGAACAACAGAAGAAATCCCATGAAAGTCAAAAATTTTCTGAATGTGTGCGTGTTTGACAGCTTGGGCTAGAAAATTTCCTGGGTTAACTCAAACTGTCAATTAGTGTAAGTGAGCTTCACTTTTGCCTGATTGTTTCCACTCTTCCGTTGTGTGCTCGTAGGCCCAGGCCCTAGTGCCGTCATTTTTGTTTACCTGACGTCTCTGCGACTAAGTTTTTTTGCTAGAGTTTGCTCTGTTCCCGCGAGTAAAGAAATAAATGAGAATTATGCTTAACTATTCATTTAATCCCTAAATACCGTGTTGCTTAAAAGAAATCGTGAACACGCTCTGGAATGCTTGCTGGAGTTTACCTTCTTGCTTTACTCATGCCTTTTCTACAAGAGAATAAGAAGAAGAATTTGAAGTCTCGTAGCTTGTGGATTGTGGAAGTAGTGAATTTACGTATAAAATTGGAACTGAGTTTGTTTTTCCTGCAACAATTAAAATGGAAAGAAAGATATTTTGTAATGGGAAACTAATGTTAACGCTAAAAGGGAGTACTTTACAACCAGAGGATGTAATGGAAATATTTGAAAGAACGGTATGCACTCGCATATTTCTTGAAACCATAACTAGAATTACTTATTTTAGGGATTGTCCTGCGATGAATACTATCTACTTCACCGTGGTAAAAAGCTTGAGCAAGGCGAAACTATCACGTGCGATGTTGCATGCGTCTTGCGGCTTCTTGGGGGAAAAGGAGGATTTGGTTCTATGCTACGTGCAATTGGAGCGCAAATTGAAAAAACAACAAACAGAGAAGCTTGTCGGGATTTGAGTGGTAGGAGATTGCGAGACATAAATGAGGAAAAGAGATTGAAAGCTTGGCTGGAGAAGCAGAAAGATCGCGAGAGTGAAGCTGAAGAAAAACGTAGAAAGAAGCTTGAGAAATTAATTGCTGTGCCTAAACATGAGTTTAAGGATTCGGAATATGAAAGTGCCCGATCAGAGTTGTCTGAAAAGGTCAGTGAGGCTGTGGAAGAGGGATTCAAGAAGGCTTCGTTGAAACCAATTGATCCCATTAGTATAAAACGTAAAGCATATGATAATGGTACCTCCACAGCAAAGAAAGTTGCGCTATGGATTGATGATGATCTTGGTTCGTCTTCGGAAGATACAGATTTAGACACAGATCCCGAAGAGGGGAGTTCTGGTTCAATGAAATGTGGGAAATTGTCTGAGAAGGTACCATGCAAAGAGGAAAATAAGAAGGAAGTAGAAAGCGATTCAAGTATTCCTGATTCTAAACTTAAAATCGAAAACCAAAAGTCGGAGATTGTGAATTCCGATTCCGACTCAAATTCAAGGACGGGAAGTGAAGGAAGAAGAGATGAAAACAGTGGAGGGCCGACTGCATCTCGAACACAGTCCGTTTAGAGCAACCAAGGTTCGTTTCATGATTAAGAGTAGTGTTTCTATTAGGCAGACATTGGTGGGAATTATAAATTAAATGTTATTAACTTATTCTAAATAAAAAATACGACTGGAAGCTATTCACAGTTTGTATTGCAGAGTAGTTATCATATCTTGATGGCTTACACAAAGTAGGTTCTGTTTATCTGTTATTTAGAGTACTTTTTGCAGTACGAACTCAATTATTCGTCATCAGACTAACCGGGACAAATAATTCTGACATCTTGATTTCTCTCCATTGTCCCGGATGAATATTTGCTTACTTTTAAATCTTTTACCTGGGAGGGAATTATCAGTACTTGTGAGATCTGAAATGAAAAATTACCATGTATATACGGCAAACAAAATCTGGATTTAGGATTTTCTAAAACTCCGAAAAATCCGAATTTGCTTTGACGTCTAAACACCCAAAATTGGGGTTGGGTGTAACCCCAATTCAATTCGGATTTAATGGGATTTTGTATATTGTATGGTGTGCGTCATGTTTACTTCACTGTCCATACCCTTGATTCGTGTGTGCGTTCTCTTAAATATATATATACTTGTTCAATTCCTACCTCCAGTTTTGGGAGTTTATAAACGCGAAATCCGAATTTGGGATTAAGACCGGTTTATAATATAACTCGGATTTTCTTTTGCCGTGGTATATGGTTAGTGAGCAAATTGGCTTCACTTTTGCCTCGTTATTTTCTCTCCTTTTCGTTGTGTACTCGGAGATTTTACGAACGTATGGCCTTATTGAACAGACCAAGCAAAGTTTGACAGTCAACATATTCTGAACGCCTCTTATTGCCTCTTTGACAGTTCTACTCATATTTTTCTGTTGCTAGATTCTGTGGATTCTGTGAGATGAAAAGTTTGAAATAAAAATATTACTCAGAGTTAGTAGTTCAGATTGTTGCAGCAGAAAAGGATGAAAGGGCTGCTATATTTTGGTTTGCTTGTACACAATTTTGTATAATTTATACATAAAGTGCTTCTGTACAGAAGATACACTGCGCAGGTATCGTGTGACTTGTTTGTTGCTATTAATTAGCTTTTGTTCTTTACCGAGCAAAAAACAAAGACTGGACTTGTCGATACAAATTTTATACAAAAGCAGCATATTTTAATGAGTATCTATTGCAAAAATCGGTGTATCCATAGGTATTTAAGTCTAATCAAACATGTGATCGTGGTTACCAGTGTGCAAATGTTTATAAAAAAAGAAGTAAATTTGTTCTGCAATTTGTAAGAAAGAACTGCTTTCAGGGAGAACGAATGGTGCGTAATAAGAGCGCACAGTCTTCCTCAGGCAATGCCAGTATTTCAAGCAGTAGTAAATCTCCAACGAAAAAAGCCCATAGAAAAAGTGACAGCAGTGGTGATTCAAGTGCTACAGATGATGTGAATTCTCAGCGCAGTGCAACAGAAGTTCGGGGCTCAGTTCATAAACAAAATCTGTACATCGTTTCGTTTCCAATTATTTTTCTGTTCAATGTGTTGCGGTCATTGATATATCAGTTGTTTTGCATTTTTCGTTATTTGTACAGTGCGACAAGTCGAGTGGTGCATAGGCCGAATAGAAAGGAATGTAATTTAGAAATTATAGTGGGTAGCAGCGAGAAGCAAGGGCATAACCAGTTACAACATCAGCAATCTTCCAGCAATCATCATTACAATCGTCATAAACACAGAGAACTTGAGATGTCAAACAATCGGTCTCCAGGGGGATCATCTGCTAGTCCAGGTCCAGGTGATCCGCTCTTAGCTAAACAAAAACATCATCATCGGCGAGCGTTTGAATATATTTCAAAGGCTCTTAAGATTGACGAAGAAAATGAAGGTAAGTGTAAAAGAATTGTTATAATCCTAAGTACGGCCCGAGTACTGTGTCGATTTATTCTTCAAAACTTTTGATATCTTTATATATTGATAAATTTCGAGGTGCAAGATAAACAAAATTGTGAACGTCCTCACCTCACTGCAGCTGTTTTGGGAAAAATCGAATATCCTTAAAATAGAACACTTTCACTTTATCGTTCGTAATAACTTGCGTTGCGTGGTGATGGTGACTCAATTTTCTACAACTACTGCATTCTCAGCTAACTTAATATGTGCATAATCTGAATCTGAAGGTAAATCGTAAATGTGAACAGCTATTTTTGTTTTGCTTTCCTCGTTTCCCACAAGTTCTTTTGTCCTTTTATCTGAACGTTCAAGTTTTAGTGAGTAAACAATTTTTTTATTTATTTTGTATACTTTTTCACGTATGTTTCTGTACTTGTAAGAGATATTATATTAAATGCAGTTCCATATACATAGTACATAAAGAGTAATTTTAATAGAAATATATTTTCTTTAATTAAACATTTATATAGCAAGGTAAGCCTTAAGAAATAAATATCCAAGTTTTGTCTGTCGCTCATAATATTCATAAAAAAACAACACGTATTCCCCAAATACCGAGACTTCAATCTCAAAAAAGCATTTAAATCGTAAACTATAATATGCAGAGACAGCATGTGCAAAGAGTTCAACGCGGAGAGCACAATTCTTTAAAATCTTCAGCTCAAAAGTCATTGCTCCTCACGTTGAAAAACTGATTACACATTTCTAGACTGAAAATCTTACAATATGTAATGAATTTTTTGCATACGCATGTATGAGAAAAACACAGAATATTTTTGAGGTGACAATGTACACTCCGTATTCATGTTTACCCGGTTTACATGCAGGATTCAACTCGGATTGAACCCATGATTGCATCATGCTGAGATGAAATAAGGTATGCCCGCGAAAAAAATCTTACAAAAAAATCTCATTAAAAGCAGTTAAATTTATACTGACATATATTTATTTCGTCTTTTGTTTAATTATATTCTATGAATTTATAAAACATAAAAATTTTCAAATTTCATTTTGCTTTTTGTAAAAATTACGCACTTTTCCTTGACGTTCTTCATTAGTGTTTTATCACCTTCTTCCCCTATGTTCTTGCACGCCTTATTCCACTTTTTTTGAAGTCCGGAATGTTTTTCGCAGGTCTTGAGTTTTTCAAAAGGTACCGCTTGCAAATCACCCAAAATTTCTCAATAGGCCAGAGTTCAGGATAGTTTGGTGGATTACACGCTTTTGGAACGTATTTTATACGACAATTTTCATAGCATTTTATTGTCTGCCCTGAATAATAGAAAAGTGGCCAAGTCCGGCCAAAAAAGTGGTGAAATGTTGGGGCTGCAATACAGAGGCAAGAGGCGCTTCTTTAAACACTCATCAATATACAATTGTTTATTGATTGAACGATTTGTCACGAAGGGTGTTGATCGACGACCACAGGTACAAATAGCGATGCGGTATCGATACCCTTCTCATTTGATATATCGAAAGAAAAGTCTTACTCATTTAAAAGTATCGATACAGTGAAGTATCGATTCAACTGTATCGAAATAAATTAGGCTATTCTGAAGAAATTTATTATTTCAAAAATATATTACATATGGTGTTTTTACAAAAACAGACTTTTTTTCCTACAGAAAATTATTAAATTTATGGAAAAAATACTATCTTTCATGTTGTTTTATTCAGACTTTCAGAGGCTCCATTTTTCTAACAAGCAATCACTCAAAAACAACAATTTCTGGATTCTTTTGCCTGGTAGACGATTTCTACTTTTCTTTGGCGCGAAATCCGAAATACAATCACAAGAATGTTTCTCTTTACTTAAGTCTCAAGTCTTGTATTCTTGAGAGGAAATGTATTGCGTTTTATGATAATAAAGTAACTTGATGATTTACACTCACATTTACATTGAAATTTTGACTTGGGAACAGGAGTATAAACATAAACATTCGATACCAAGGGGAAAGTACCGATATTAGTAAAAGTATCGAAAGCGCGGTATCGATACATTTTTTACAAGTATCGAAACAAAAATACTAATATGAGTAAAGTATCGGTTTCGATACCGAATCCCTAGGTACAAATTTGCTTGCCATACTAACACCTTTTTGGAAAATTTGCTAGCTTTTCGAACTCTTAAACACTTTTTTAACACCTCCACGACACTTGGCAGTGTAATATTGTGCGAAGGAGCAGAGTCTTTCTGGAATACGTATGGTTTGTCCCCACGCACACAATCAATCCAGGGTGTGACAACTGTATCTAAAACCTCGATGTAGGCGGCAGCATTCACTTGAAGCCCCTGCTGAAAGAAATGGGGTGGCATAACATGCCCTTCGTTACTGACAACACCTAAAACCATGACAGTTTTAGGTGTTGTCAGCGGGAAACTTCGTGTGCATAACACGGGAAACTTCTGTAGGATCTGAGCATAACAATCTGTCATATCTCCGAATGAATTTTTGGTCTTGGTCGAAATCTTTTTCGTCAGAAAAAAACCATAACATGTGAGGAACCTCAGGGTGCTTAAGTTTATTCAAGAGACGTTTTGCTCTGATAAGTCCCTGATCCTGAGCTTTTGCCGACATAAACTCTCCTCTGCACATAACGTAAGACTTATAGCGGAGGTCTTTGTGTACAACTCGACGGATCAGTCCCCCAGAGACATCAAGATCTCTCGCAATGGCCCTAATGGACGTTGAAGGATTTTCGTTATTGATATCTTGCACTTGTTGGACAAACTGTGTAGTTCTAGTAGTGTCCGAACGTTCCTCATGGATTTTGTGTTTTGCAATAATTGGATGCTTCCAATTCACGACGAATCTTATGTACGAATGATCGGGCTCAGTTGAGAAAATTGAAGATTTCTAAATCAGTGTGTTCCGCGCATATAGCGACGGTCACAGCATGTCTCTTCATTTCTTGAGTAACTTTATAGTCCTCCTATAATGATCTAAAAAGAAAAAACCAGAACAAAATTTTCCTCCAGAAATTATAACCACATATATGAGTGTCCTCAAATACCGTGCGCACCCTGTATTTATAAAAACAAACTAGGTAATAACATATCATAATAGGTACTAAAATGTATAAATTAAATTCAAACTATTTTAAGTTACGTGGCTTTATCTAAAGCCCTAAAAGGTGAAACATAAAAAATGAAAACTAATTCAAGTTAAATATTTTGATCTTTAGGAAATGACAGAAACAATTCAGTTATATCAGACGCTGCGGAGATTAATATTCCAGATACGTTTCATATTTCCAATCTAGATATTGATCGGACGTGAACAGGCAGGTGGGCATCAGAGTTATACCGTGATGGTGATGGTGCTCCGACAATTAGAAAAAATATTCTTATTTATAGTAAGCTTCACAGTATTTACTGGAAATATCATGGTTTATTTAATTCTATCAATTTGTTATTGATATTATTTAATATAACGAAAATTTACTTTTGTTATTTTAATTTAAATATTTAATTGAAAATGACAGTCTCCCAGACAATTATTGAACAATTCGTATAAGTTTCAGATGGAATTGTTATTTCACTTCGATTACTTTATGTCTTGCAATATGATCTCCACATGGGGATTCGCTATTTATTGCACTGAGTAGTGGATTGATTTTTTGCCTTCTTTGAACTACGATACTCCAAAAAGTAATTAAACTCCAACAAAGAAGCTTGAGTATGGTGACATCTTGAAATATTCACTGAGAAGAGCAAAGAAAAAAAGGAGCATGAGAATGACAAAAGACTTTTCAAACTTGGGATATCACCCCTACCCCGCGGTAGGATATCCGACATCAATAATACTTGAGACAGACTATCACATTT